>JAWPHD010013607.1:0-67036 GCA_037043455.1 Cyrtodaria siliqua | reverse complement strand
GGTTCCATATTGTAGTGTGCGTGTGCGTGTGGGTGTGTGTGTGTGGGGGGGGGGGGGGGGGGGGGGTATAGTCCCTCCACCTTATAACCAATAGGGCATCCTAAAGGTATAGGCACAATAGAGTCAGGACAGGTTCCAATTTTGTGTTAATAAAACACTTCATCACATTCAACAATTTCATCTTAGGTTTTCATACATGAAGGTGTTCATACATGAAGGTGATAAATGAGGTAAATGGCATTCAAGTAGTCAGCATCAAATCACAGTTAAAGTAAAAATGCAGTTAAAGTAATTTTTAAAATAGAAATAAACTTGATTATCCAGGAGACAAAAATTAATACAATTGGGAAAGTATATCAGTTATTTGCTACACTGAAATGAAATAAAAATGGCACAAGAAACAGGAAGAAAGGCTAAATATACTTAATCAGAAGTCAATTTGTTTATGGAGACACGCCGTATATTAAAGGTTTATACTGTCCTCTCAAATCTTCTTCCAAATCTATGATATTTATTTCTTTTGTTTTAATGCAATGTCTGGTGCATCAACTCATGTGGTCGATATTTGGTCTCAAATACTTCCTAGGCTTTCATGGCATTATTCTAACAAGCCTTTGCAATGGAAAGGGTCAGAAAGCGGCTAAACAGTTATGCTGCTAAAATGGAACGCCAACACGACTTTGATGGTCATTTTCCATTATGATGTGGTCACTTTCATTATGATGTGGTCACTTTCAATTATGATGTGGTCGCTTTACATTATGATGTGGTCATTTGTCATTATGATGTGGTCACTTTTCATTATGATGTGGTCGCTTTACATTATGATGTGGTCATTTGCCATTACGATGTGGTCACTTTCCATTATGATGTGGTTACTTTACATTATAATGTGGTCACTTTATATTATGATGTGATTACTTTACATAATGATGTGGTAAGTTTCTATTATGATGTGGTCACTTTCATTAGGATGTGGTCAATTTCCATTGTGAATTGGTCACTTTCCATTATGATCTGGTCGCATTGCATTATGATGTGGTCATTTGTCATTATGATGTGGTCATTTTCCATTATGACGTGGTCACTTTTCATTATGATGTGGTCATTTTCCATTATGATGTGGTCACTTTTCATTATGATGTGGTCACTTTATGTTATGACGTGGTCACTTTACATTATGATTTGGTCACTTTTCATTACGATGTGGTTACTTTGTATTATGATGTGATCACTTTACATTATGATGTGGTCTGTTTTCATTATGATGTGGTAAGTTTCTATTATGATGTGGTCACTTTCATTATGATGTGGTCAATTTTCATTATGATGTGGTCACTTTCCATTATGATGTGGTCGCATTAGATTATGATGTGGTCATTTGTCATTATGATGTGGTCATTTTCCATTATAATGTGGTCACTTTTCATGATGATGTGGTCATTTTCCATTATGATGTGGTCACTTTCCATTATGATGTGGTCGCATTACATTATGATGTGGTCATTTGTCATTAGGATGTGGTCATTTTCCATTATGATGTGGTCACTTTTCATTATGATGTGGTCATTTTCCATTATGATGTGGTCACTTTTCATTATGATGTGGTCACTTTTTGTTATGATCGTGATGATGTGGTCACTTTTCATTATAATGTGGTCACTTTTCATTACATTATGATGTGGTCACTTTTCATTATGATGTGGTTATTTTCCATTATGATGTGGTTACTTTTTTTTATATGATGTGGTCACTACATTATGATGTGGTCTGTTTTCATTATGATGTGGTAAGTTTCTATTATGATGTGGTCACTTTCATTATGATGTGGTCAATTTTCATTATGATGTGGTCACTTTCCATTATAATGTGGTCGCATTACATTATGATGTGGTCATTTGTCATTACGATGTGGTCATTTTCCATTATGATGTGGTCACTTTTCATTATGATGTGGTCATTTTCCATTATGATGTGGTCACTTTTCATTATGATGTGGTCACTTTTTGTTATGATCATGATGATGTGGTCACTTTTCATTATAATGTGGTCACTTTTCATTACATTATGATGTGGTCACTTTTCATTATGATGTGGTCACTTTTCATTATGATGTGGTAATTTTCCATTATGATGTGGTTACTTTGTATTATGATGTGGTCACTTTACATTATGATGTGGTCTGTTTTCATTATGATGTGGTAAGTTTCTATTATGATGTGGTTTTATTGTGTGGTCACGTGGTGTTTCTTCAAATAGCGCCATCTATTGACACTGCTTGCGGAATTCAAAATGGCGACAACGACAGAAATCCTAAGTTATGTTAAAGGATCCGATGAAGCTCGTGTAAGATTTTTAGAAGAAGAGTATCTTATTAACACATTGCAACATCAATTAACTATATTTGAGGAATTGTATTGCGGTGTCGAGGTACAAAACGTATGGTTTAAATTCACCGTGTATAAATCGGCATAGTCTAAAACCTGTGATGGAATGGAATTAGAATGCCATTATGGTATGAGATTTTGATTCCAATCGCATTCCATTCTGCTCTAAATTTGATGTGGTCATGATGAGTATATATTGAAAGTTTGATGAAGAAATATGGAGAAATGAGAAAGTTATAGGCAACGTTAAGTCTGCGTATTTACTCATATAATGACCTTCAGTGTGACCTTGACCTTTACAATTTTTGTATGGTCATGTTGATGTGGTCATGATGAGTATATATTGAAAGTTTGATGAAGAAATATGGAGAAATGAGAAAGTTGTAAGCAACGTTAAGATTGCGTATTAACCCATATACTGACCTTCAGTGTGACCTTGACCTTTTACATTTTAGTATTTATCATGTTGATGTGGTCATGATGAGCATATATTGAAAGTTTGATGAAGAAATATGGAGAAATGACAAAGTTATAGCCAACGTTAAGTTTGTGACGGACTGACGGACGGACGGACGGAAGTCAGAGTGATCCTATGTATCGCATTTCCTTCGAAAAGGCGACACAAAAGTACTACTTTTTTCCATATGATAATGTTGTATTGGGCGTGGATAATGTTTTATATTTATTTTGTGAAAACAATTTGAAACAAACTTTTTGATTGTCAAATATATTTTCAAGACGTTTGCAGCAACCCTCCCCCCATCCTACAACCCCTTCCAATAAGTGAAACTTTCCTATGCCCATGAAAGACAGGCACATAAACAAATATATTTGTTTTCTAACTGCTCCGCCCTTTGTTTGTACTGAATTGTTTGCATGCCATTCATATAAGGCAATTTCACCGACCATACTATTAATGCTATGATAATGTACACTGACTTTGTTCGTTTGTGTATGCCATGTACATAGGTCAATGTGTGTGCGCGCGCGCTCTCGCGTGTCTGTGCATGCGTCCGTCAAACTCGTTTAATAAATTCAATATTAAACGGGCACTCATGTAAATTCCTCTATAAGTACATGTCATCTCTTAGTTTTTCACTGGCAGTTTCGATACATGATTTATAGTTTTATAGGATTTATAGTTTTATAATTTCTATATTGTGTATGTGCAAAGGTTTCCTTCTGGCTTTCTATTGTTTTATAAATAAAACATGAGAATATGGTCCTATAGCTAACGCAATGACATCGTAGACCCGCATAGTGGTGAAATGAATACTGCGTTATCGACTTTGAACGGTCGGTAGGCAATAAGGCCAACAGGTTGAAGGAAGTACATCAGGATTGGTATTTATTTAGAATTGCTATACATTAGATATGTATTTAATTGATTAAAATAAACTAAATGAGCAATAAACCCCAAAACGAAATAGCTATTATCATATAAAATAAACAACCAAAAGAAGGTATTTCCTAACTATAGTTACGCGCCAGGGATAGCTATTTTAAACTTGGCGGTAAAAAATTGTTCAATGCTTTTCATAAGGACTAACATGATGTATTGTAATTTATAATTATTAATTATTGTGTTTTATTACAAGAAACTATTAATTTCCCATCTACATGTATATCATTTTCTGTTTTAAATTGGTAATTTTATAGCTTTTTTAAAATAGATTTAGCCACAAAGCCTGATCAACTCCCTTTAAGGTTAGCTTGTCTCGATTTCGTGTGTACACAGTCATTGCTATTATCATGTCTTCAGCAGTAGTATAGATAGTAGCGGTTCCAGCACAGTTTTTCTCTCGCGACAAACAATCAAATAGTTATCAAGTTGTCTCCTGTTGCCCTCGACACAAACATTTACAAACGCCAAATGGCGATGCCATACTTGCTGCCAGACCCCTCACTACTATACAAACTATTTGATTGCCCTTCGCTTAGGAAGAACGTTACCAGTACCCCCACTATCTATTAATTTTTGTAAATAACTAAAACATTTGAAAATCGTTAAGCAAAGTCAGACGGAACCGGACAGTAGTCTTCATCATCGCTCTGCAGATATTTTTTTACCTGTATGCTAATGTATCTTGTCCATTATCTAGTATGTACCGTTTATCATCATAAGCTGATAAACTTTTTTTATTTATTCCATATAACTTATGTTATGCTTTTGTAATCTAATAACTTTCATCTCATGGTGAGCTTCTGTTGCCGTAAACAAAATCTTTTTGTAATCATCATGTGCTATCTGTTTTTTAACAACACACTTTTTAACACCCTTACATTTCTTTGTACTAACCTCATTATCTAGCACATACGAATATAGTTTACTTCGCAACCCAACAAATTCAACAATAGGCATACCGTACGTTTCATCTTTCATCTTGCCAATAACCTTTTTATTATCATTAAAATGAAACGTACTTTTTGGATCATAATCGCAATTATCAAAAAGTTCTTTATCCTTGTAAAAGTCTTTTGTTTTTATTTCATAACACAAGGAATCGGTATCAGTAAATAATAACTTAGCTTTTTTATCATATTTATTTTTGATATAGTTGTAATGGAAATTATACATCAAATATTTTGACAAGTCTAAAATACACATGCCAACATAACAAGGACGATTTAAAACTAATCGTTCTTTTATTCTGTTTATGGCAAATAAATTTTCATTAAACATTTTACAAGAAATAAATGAAGGTCTTGCTGCATATTTTAAAAGGACCTCCTCGTTGTGAGTCAATTTAACATTAATTCTTTTTCTCAAATTTTTCATAGTTTTACCAAAAACTGAATAGTTCATCAGTTTGAAGAAATCCTTTTTAAAAGCATTTGTACCAGCTGTTCTCTTGGCTGTATTACAGTCTATGTATGTCTTTAACCACTCTGATTCGTCAAACTGTAGTATTCGGTGTATTTTTGTTACCTTCAATCCAAGCTTTTCATACAATTCTAAGTTTCTAAAATGCACGACACGATATCACACTCAACAATGTAATTTGATTTTTCCTTTTTCAAACTTGTCAACTCACTTGAAGTTGCCAGTAGGCCCACGCATACAAGTTATTAGCATCAAGATATATTATGTACTTGCTTTTTTTTTCTTGTCATAGTTTTTCATATATTTATTGTTAGCCTTTGAATATCTGTTTGCGATATAACTCGTACCACCTCTTAATCCTTTTTCTACAAACAAATAATGATCAATATCAGTGATTAAATCAAGTTGGATACCAGTCATCTTAAGGCATGCATCCCAAGCTAAACTAGGACTACTGAAGTAATGGCAAGGATCTAATTTGTAATACTCAATGCACATTTTTCTAAAGTTTTTAAAAACATCTGTCAGCAACAGCACATCAGTCTTAAGATATAGATCATGATATTCTCCCATATGTTTAATCTTAAATGTTTTCCATATGTTTTTAGCATGATCGTAATCTGCATCTGAAATATGCTCATCATTTAATTGAGAATAAAAGTTATTTTTGCTAGGTAATTTAGCTTCCTTAAAACGTTCAAAACTGTTCATATAATCATAAGGATAAACACCTTTTCTTTTCAGCAAGTCTGACTTTTTACCGCTATATTTTTGAGATATGTATTGAAACGACGGAACGTTTTTTACTAGATTATCTAATGATTGGGACATAAACTAAAAGTTATCAATAAATACTAAACTTTTTCCTAACATGAAAGCCATATACTTTTCCAAGTTATTCGGTATAACATTTATGTTTTGTTTAAACTTTCCGATGTGTTGCATTATGAAGTAAGAGTCATATCCTCTCAAGTTATGAAACACAACAGGTATTTTTCTAGTCAACCTGAAATTAATATTACATATGTCATGAGCGCTTCCTCTGTACTTTGCAGTTATATGACAATGATCTCTAACTTTTCTAACGGAGTTTTCATATGCTACTGTACGACTTGGGTCATCTTCTTTAAGAGTTATTGAAAAACCATTACCACAAATATGACATGATTTAGATTTTTGGAATTTAGCTTCTTCTTTCGGCGACATCACCAAATCTTTCTTAAAATGTGTATTCATAGTTTTCTTACACCACTTTTCTTCTTCTATCATTTTTTCCAAAAACTTGTAAACAGCATTCGGACGTTATACGTTACAACTGGTTTTGAATACTGATCATCATAGCAACAAACAACCTTATATCCATAACCACAATCAGTATGTTTTTGATATGCTTCCGTATGTGATTTTTCAGGATTGTTCGATACTGAAGAAATACTTTCGGTTATTGCTTCAAAATCAGCATATATAACAAACGGAACCATAAGCTGCCTGTCGTAGTTTTTAAACTTAACTTTTTCCTCTTTACTTGGCATTTTTATTGCTTGTTTTCCGTTAAGTGAAAGACAATCAGGCTTATGAGCTTTTAACACCCTTTCGAATTTAAAGCATTGCAGGCATGTTTTACAAAACCATTTTTTTCCTTCGTATAGTGTTTGACCAAACATCAGTCTATTAAAATCTTTTATCCACACGTAATGATTTTTTTCTTTTCCAGTAATTAAAAGCATATCACATGTTTTCTCTGTTTTATTATTTGATATGTACAAAGGGTATACTTGATTATTTTCATATCCAAGTATGTTAAAACAAACGTTGTTTTGTTTTTCTATTTTTGGGATTTGATTGATACAGGAAATGTAATTCCTTTATAATTTAGATCTCCAATATTCTTTTTATAATTTGATATTCTTTGGGGATTTTTTCCAACAGGGAATTTATAAGCCAAATGGCACCATCTAAAGCATTCATTATCTTTTTCATTTTTTATATTTATTAATTCTTTTTTTAGCATTAGCAAGTTCTTTTGGTAAATCCAAATAAGAGCTACCTCGTAAAGGCTTATACAGTCTAACATACAGTGGTCTAAAAACTGCCCAAAACTGAGGAACACTTTTACTGCTAGATCACAGCATGAAGACTATTGTAACTGACCTGTTAATGTGGGTTTAGTAATTGATATCAATAAAACTGACAAGGCCTACCTATTACCACATGTGCTCTTGATGAAGCCTGTATTTGTATAAAAACTGTATACAAGGTCGGTGGTTATAACGACCCATTTCAACTACAATGAAAACAAATATATTTTCTTTTACCAAAATAAAAAGATGAGATAATTGTTGGAAGGAAAAAGGTGAATATTAAAGCACGAGTACACACTACCTTACTTTAGTCATAGTTAGCTGTTTCCTAATTTACTTCGTCCAAATATGTTCCATCTGGAAACATATAAAACTCAACCTTTCATTTTTGTATTCATGTAATATGTAGAAAACATAACTGATATATAGTACAACTCACTGTTATACCTGCCTTTTTTTTCTATTTTAAGGGACACATTGATTGTTTATTATTAAGCATTTCAATTAGCACCTCGATTTATTATACCTGTACCATGTTGACTTAAAACTGCCTGCATTATAATCAAATACAAAATTGAGATTTCGATTGTCATCGTTATGCTACTTTAAAAATAAATAAATATATAATTATATTATTGGTACAATATAATATATAGTTATTTGAACCATTCTAATATTAATGATTACAAAAATGCAAGTTATATAGAAAAACTAACGGGAATCCACGAGTTTTGAACAAAATCAATATTGCCATGTGTCCCTTTAAGTAAGATAATATTGCAGAAATTGATATAAAAACAAAAATCAGCACATGCTATTTATTTAATAACCGGACTGATATATAATCCATGTATTTGCCTATAGAATGAATGCATATTGTTTAACGACTCATCAACACAGTATTATAGGGTATTTAGAGGCGCCCCAGAGAAAGGGGAAGGATATATAGATATATAGGAATCCAGGAACCTGCGCCCTACTCTTACTAATGAATGGTTCTTTAACGCGCTCGGTGGATAGACTCCGAAAAATGGATCTATTCCGAGCGGTCTGTCTTGTTCATGATCCCCCTCCCCCCCCCCCCCCCCCCCACCCTCCACACACACACACACACACACACACACCCCACACCCCACCATCGGATGGACGATGCTAATAAAACGTTTCTTGCCCACGAACACACTGACAAAACTCAGTTGCACCGGTGAGGTTTGATCCCAGTACCTCTAGATTTCAAGTTCAGTTTGCCTATATAGAAACTGTATAAACGTATACGATACTGGTTGGTTACAATTTACTTGCAATTTCAGTTATGTTTATGAATCACTAGTACATAACATATGATTTGAGATGGGAGTGGGGACGCAACTTTAAAAAAAATAACTTTCTTTAGGTGAGGTCGGGGAAAGCGCCGGCAGCGTCTCCGCCTGAATCCGCCCATGGTTAAAGCCTTGACTTTGTATAGGATAGAGGCTATGAAGAGAAATCTTCACCATTAAGAAACCAAAAGGGATGGAGAGAAGCGACCGACCGCGGTTTCTTATTGGTGAAGATTTCTCTTATAGACTCTATCCGGCTTACTGTTTACGATAGGTTTTATCGATAATCTCTATATAGGCCAGACTCTAAACCATGAAGAGCACTGGTAGATGAAGAGCGCTGGTAGTAAAATCTTCATGAATAAATGGTGCAAGTATTTGATTTTCTGAGCCATCTCATTGGCTTAAAAGATAGAGTAAACACTAAAGAGCTATAGCCCCTACCTCGCACGGGTTCGCTCCCTAGCGATGGCATGTCTGATGGAAAACTTCATCTCATTTGCATCTGATTTTGCTATTCCAATATAACCTAACAATAATGTGTTAACGGGATGTAAACCCCCGTTTCATTTCATTTCTCTTCAATTTTGACATGTTCCATTTGACATTTGAGGGTCGAAAATTGGGACCACTACCACTTTTGCATGACAATAAATAATAAATTAATCGAGTTTCAACACAACACTGATGAATCTTCTTTTGTATATATATAGTTACAACAGTGCTGTGTTGAACCCTCAATCAATGTTTCAACGAAGGAGTTTAAATACTTTTTACTGCATGTTGCTACTGGTTTTGGTTCCACATCTCATGTGAAATTATATGAAATTTAAAATGAAAATAAATAAAATGTTAAACCAAAATCATGAAGCCCCGTCATATGTAAACTCTAAATAAAACTACCTAAGCCTGGTACTTTTTCAGTCTCAATAGGCAACTCACAGATGGTCAGCCAAAATCTCCAGAATATTTTATGGCTATCAATTACTCCTGGTAATCAACAAGCTAGTGTTAATATCTACCCCATGCTGTGCTCACACAGTGCACTGGCCAGCAAAAATGAGCAGTTTTTGGACCACTATATGTTAGACTGTATACTTTATTCGATTTATATAGTGTGCGTCTAGTGTCTCAATTATCCAACCACTTCCCATCTGAATCCAATTTCCAACTCTATTTACAATTTCCTCACGTGCTTTGTCCAGCGCCTCGATAATATTATTTTCGGTTAATATTGTTGCCGCTTTAGAATTAAAGTAAGCTGTTTTGTATGTGGTTGAGGACCTGTTTCTTTGTCTCCCATCGATGTTTTTTTAAAAGTATGTTTCACATCAACACTTAATTTAAAGCCGCCCGTTTTCCTTAGTTCCGTTTTAAGAAATTGTATAACGTTTGGTTGTGTTTTCTGCAGTTGAGTGAGCGGGTCATTACTGACACCATTTACTTTAAAAACCTTGCTATACTGTTTTGGGGATGTTTCAATTTCTCGGATACTCATTATATATTATTACAAGAGATTATTGCTTTAAGCCTATAATTATTTTATTTAATTATTTTGAAGTAAAATATTTATTCCCTGGTTAGATTGTATTTAAAGAAAATCATCAGGAGTGCTGCGATATGTGCTCATCTCTTCCCACGCGGGGTGTCCTTCCCAAAGCAGTCTAAGCTTTTCACTTACAAACCATCTGATCTCCCTATCTGTGCTTTTTTCTTCTTTTTTGTCCATTATACTATTTTTTTCTTCTACCTTGTCTGTAAGAAGTTTTATAGCATTGTTATACTCAATCTCAGTTTTTATCTTCCAGTCTTTTGTAAAAGCTTCAATATCTTCTTTTACATTTTTTCTGTATGTTCTTTTTAACTGATCGCTGCTACAATCGTAATTGTTTGCATAATGTTGTCTCATAACATTAATTCCTTTGTCTAACAAAATGCTGTAGTAAGGAATAAAAAAGAATCCTCAGTTAAAAGGCCACGAGCCTCTAAAATTTGTTTTTTACAAAAAGCACGCAGCTTGTTTATTTCTGTTTTTGTTTTTTTCCCATTCTAATTTTAGTTGTTGTGTCATGATTATATTCTTTCAGTCAGATCTTGAAAGTTTGTAAAAACTATTAACTCTTTGTCAAGTTTACTCATATCTTCAAAATCAACCGTATGGGCATATGTCATTTGATCTTCCTTAAAGTTTTTAATTTCCTTTTCTACTTGTTCCATTATAATATTACGTAAGATATTATTTTTTAAGTCTATATTTAAATATATAATGCTATATTATAATATAATGAATTGCAAATATTGTAAAAGAGTTTTAGATATTATTGATCCTCCTGGGGTGTGTATAGATTGCATCTTATTTACACAACTAATAAAAAGAAGCTTTGCAAATATTGTACCAGGACCAAGCTGTGTAACAAGTGTACTTATGCATGTATAAATTGTAACGATACTTTTAAAGTTTTCGATAACGAGCGTGTTTGCCTTAATTGTGGCACTCACAATGGTTATAATCTTATCACAGGTTACAACTACAACCAAAAGAAAACTATTTACCACAGAAAGTATCATTTAGATAAATACTTGGTAGCATTTGATTTGTCTTCTGCAAACAGACGAAGATTTGAAGATTTGTTTTACAAAATTGTAAAGATTTTGGATAAGCTAGAAGGTCGAAAAAGATCAATCAAATTTGAATACATTTTTCAGAAAATATTTAAAATATTAAAAAAAGAAAAAGAAACAAAACCGATTAAAACAAAATCAACCAGAGATAAGTACGAAAGGATATGGAAACAAGTCGAATTACGACTCGATGCCGTGACCGTTTAACTTAAAAAAATTATATACATTTCCAGAGGTTCTGTAAAGTTGTCATTCTTTTAAATCTCTAATATTTCATTAAAGGTAATCCTAATTACCTCTTCATCGTTTTCTAGTCCTGTTGTTGTTTGAACATATGACAGAAGTTGTTTAAAACTCCTATGATGTGTTTTTAACAAAGTCTTTTTTTCGGCTATTCTTGTTTTACTTGCTAAAACAGCAACTACTGGAGGAACTGCGCCAACTACAGCTATGAAAACAGGAATTGCTGGAACTAATGCTAGAAAAGCACCACAACCAATTATTCCACTAGCAATATGTAACGTTGTGTTTATAATACCGCACAATTCATAACTGCGCCTGTATGCAGCTACAAGTCGCGTCAAGTGATCAATTAATTTTTCTTTGGTTCTCATGTATAATTACAGTTAGACAATAATTTAATTAAAATATTTGGAAAATAGTTGCTCGTGTTCTCTGGATGATATTTTACCTATTTTTAATAATTCATCGATTATGCTAATACCTTTATTTATTAACTGTGGACTATTATTTCCTGATTCGATACTTCCGCATACTAACTCCAGATCACTAATCAAATCATCAGGATTGTTGTAATATTCAACATCAACACAACCTCCTAAAATCTTTTTGAACTTTGAAGAACCTTTATGAATTGGTAAATCAGATAATTTTGTTAGTTCCTTAAAAGCATTCTGAGACAGCTTTGAATACGTTTTTTTTTATTATTGTAACGCTTTGTTATCAAGTCTATAAAATCATCGTCTACTTTTAGGTCTAACACAACCGCTTCTCCTTGTTTGGCAATAAGATTGTGATGGCCGACAAGCTTAGGTAAATCAATTTGTAACATTCCATAGTGACCATCTTTGTCAACTTTGTAGGAATTTTTATTTTGTTGTAATCCCTTTCCTGAAAATACTTCACTATGCATAAGCATTGCATCAATTCTTTCTCTACAATATTTCAAAGCTTTTGACTCGTCTTCCAAAGTGTTTTTAACTTGTTTTTACAGATCTCTCGCGGTTGCATCCTTTTCATTTTTAAGATGTTTAGTAAGAGCAGTCTTATCGCGACCATATTGTTGGATAATCTCACTAACATCCCCAAGTATGCTTCCAAGTTTTGAGTTATCTCCAACTACACTCGACGGTAAGGGTAAGTTATGCGTATCTATCACTTTTCTTATCGATTCCAGCATCTAGATTACCAGTAGTTGGTTCTTCAGCAAATAACTGAGGTAATCCCCGGTATGCCTCTTGTTCTTGTACTTCCTCGCCTATTGCTGCTGGAAGAACGGCTAATTTTTTACTTATTTTCGGAAGAGAAGCTATCTGCTCGGTTAGCTGTTCTGACTGACTTTTTATTTCGCTAGTTACAGGTTTAAATATTTCTTTGTACAAATCACGACTAGCTCCCTTTTCTATCCTTTTTCGGATAACTTTATTTTCGTATTCTTTAACAAGCTTTTTGCTTTTTATCTGCTAATTCTTTCCATTTTAACAAAGACATGTATAATATAAGGTTAGATTAAAATAAGATAAATAACGATATGTTAAGTTAAGTTAAGATAAGTTTAGTTTTCGCACTGTGTTGATATGCATGCTCATTCATTTCTTCGAAGTTGTGGGTTTCGTCTTCTTCTTGGCTGGAGGCTTAATCGCTTTTTTAGCTGGAGACTTAATCGCTTTTTGAGCTGGAGGTTTAGTTGCTTTTTTAACCGCAGGTTTAACTGCTTTCTTGACTGCAGGTTTAGCTGCTTTTAATTTTTTTCTTATGAGTTTGATATTTGCATGTGCTTTTTCAGACTCATTTTGTATTTTAACCAATTTCTTTTCCAGACGTGTCACCTCGCCGGGAGATTCAGTTTTGCTTAACATTTTATTTATATGCTTCCTTTCTGCTTCTAATCCTATCAAATAAATAGTATTTGGTCGTTCTTCTGTTTTTGACAGACTTCCTGGATTTTTCATTGCCGGTCTCCAGGCAGGATCTGCATCTTTTTGTTTTGTAGGTCCTGGGATACTCATCTTAACTTTTTGTAATCCGTAATATCTAACTTGATTAGCTTTGAAACATTCTGCTTCTGTTCCAAGTTGTTTACCACGAGGGATTTGTTTTATTCCACAATACACTTTAGACATATATAATAATAGCTAGATAATATTACTATTATCTAAGTATAATTGAAGATGGGCTATGAAAGAGACTCAATACTGAACTTAGTTTATATTTATTGGAATAACAAGGCCATGGCTTCAGCATAATATAACAAGAAACATAATGTGCATAACAAATGTGCAGTCACGATATTTATAACAATTTGAAAAATGGTCATAGCTCCGACCAAGTTTTGAAGTGAATGAAAACTGTACTCATTGAACCCTGGGACCAGATGTTCACAAAGCCAGATATTTAAAATTTAGTTGCTTTCCTTCAAATGTTCTCGTCATTTATAACATTAACAGTCACCCAAACGTGGCTTGCAACCCAAATTGGTTAGCATACAAAATTGCCAAAATACAAATAAATTTATTTTCAACAACAAAATGGGTTATGACCCAAACTGGGTAAAGCACTATATTGCCAACCACATAGTAACACATAAGGGGTTAACTTAACAGTTTAAAATTGATGAAGGATAAGCAGATAACCTTATATAGAGGTTATACATATGTGCCAAAAAAGTGACTGCACATCAACAATAATTTGAATTCATTTTATTAAAGCCACGGGCCGTTTTCAGAAACTAAAGGCGAATTTCTGGCATCTGTACTTCAACAATTTCGGGATATCTAATATATCCACCATTCATTCGGAAAACCTCTGTTGCAACTTGACTATTTACCCTAATCCTGACTTTGTCCAAAGCTTTATGGGACTTTTCATTTCCATAATATAACAAACAATCTTGACTTCAGAAATCAAGTCGTTTATGTCATGTAGTGTTTTAATAATACTTTTCCTTAATTTATCTGAGGGTACTTGACCAATGTCATTGCCTCCCACATGCAATACCAATATATGTGGGTGGTCCTCAAGAGATAACAACTTTAATGTCTTCAACACTTGGCACCAAGTCTTTGAAGTGAATTTAAGATACACATCACCATCCATAGAAGTAAATTTATAGTCGGTAGAAACGAATTATGTGTTTCAATAAAAAATCTGTTTCAATGTTCATTCTGTTCCATAATGGCATCCAACCACAGGCAGACACCTCTGCAACCCATTAATTAAATTCAATGTTACAATTAACTTTAGCTTTTGAATGACCACCTATGTAAATAATTATTTATTGAAGAAGACTAGGACTAAAGCATTTCCAAATTTACAAATACATTCTATTATGTCCTTTGACTATAAACTAGGAATATGTAACCTTTTCAAGTAAACTGACCCACGTGTTAAAGGTTGAATGCAAAACTATTGCATCTTCATATAAATGAAGGAGACGTAATTGCGATTGACTTTGATTGACTGAATGCCATTGAAAACCTCATTTAAAGCAGCTTTCCCACCAACAACAGCCACATTTTACAAGGTATATACATCGGTTCCAAAGCCACTGATGACAAGGTATAGGATAGGGACAATCCCAACTGGAATAATACATTCATGACGTCATATCGGTTAAAAGGCGGAGGGACAATAAACCTGTGCACTAAACCCACCCACACACACACAAATTAAATAGATACCGGTGCCATTTGATATGCCTTGTTTAACAATGACAGGATAATTAATACTCATCGAACCAATGGAATAGCCATGAAAAAAAACATATGAAAAGCATCTGAATTCTTCCAAGGTCTTGGAAAATGGAACGCCACTTATAAATCCATTGTCAATGTATCAACCAGTTCTGGGGATATATTCCCAAATTCTACACCAAATATTTTGGATATATCTGACATTCGCAATGTTTGAAATGTTGCTTTGTGATTTATGTTTAACTTGTATAACTGTAAGAAATGGAACATTACATACAATACCAACACTGGACCTCTATGACCTGTCCACAACATCACGCCCGGTACACCCACTTTTTTGTCAGGAACTTTTGACTGGCCCTAAGTCAACTTGATAGTGACACAAACTGAAATATAAGGCAAAGTCTTTGAGAGAATGAAATAAAATAAAGCCTTAAATAAGTGACAGGTATCCATTTATAAGTAAGCAGCATCTGCAAATACACCAGTATACAAAACAACAGCCACTATAATGAAAACAACCATGTACACAAACAATGCATGTGTAAAGTGGATCGCTAGACAAATAACACTGGACCTTTTATAACCCGTCTTATTAGCAGCAGCAGTCAGCAGCAGCAAGTTAAAAATTTGCTGAAATCCATAAAAAACTGTTGAGGTATACTTATCAGAAATTTGTTAAGAGAACCTATTGCAGAAACACTGCAATTACTGTCAACAACCACACTTTCACTATCAGCCCTGGAGAGTGAATAATAGCAGCAGAAGTTAAATGTATAGGGCACAACGACGACCATAACATCAATGGCCAACATAATGGCTTGATTCAACATTAATTTTCATTAACAACATGGTGACAAACAAGTTATTTATATAAATTGTTTTCATAATAGTTTCATGATCAGCCCTGGAGAGTGAATAATAGCAGCAGAAGTTAAATGTATAGGGGACAACGATGACCATAACATCAATGGCCAACATAATGGCTTGATTCAACATTAATTTTCATTAACAACTTGGTGACAAACAGGTTATTTATATAAATTGTTTTCATAATAGTACTTAAAGAGCATTATCAGAAGCAAGTTATCATTGACATCATCCTCATTATGACACCATAGTTGTATTTACTTATTTAGTGTTCTAATGTGTATAGCTCTACTAAATCCGTGATTAAAGGGTCACACGGCAATATTTTTTCATTTTTATTTTTTATTCAAATTAGCTTACAGTTTATTAATCTAGTATCATTTGGACTTAGAAGTTGCTTGCATGTTTCTTATCAATATGCCATGTTTAAATATATAATTGATGCAATATAATCAACAGTTAGTAATATCAACTTTTTATTTATTTATTTTCATTTTTTATTTATTTATTTTTATTTTTATTAACCCAACTGTCTTAAAGCCATAATTTATTAACCCGATTGACTTAAAGCCATAATAAAGTAGAACACAAGTCCTGTTTCCGTAAGCGTTGCAACATCTGTTCCGTCAGCCACAACTTGCCATCCACCGTTAACCGTATCGCTTGCAGATTCCGACTACGACTCGCACTGCTTCTTCTGTAACAATGTGTAGCCAATCCACCATCTCAGACGTCAGTTGCTTAACGATCTTCTCACGAACTCTGGAGATAACACCAGCTCCTGCTGTCCTTATCTATTTTGCTGGTAGGTTCATCCAGTTCCTGCGTCCTGAGTCGTCATCGGCCCCCTGGACTGCTTTACGGCAAATATGGCTCTGTGACCGTAGTTTAGGCACACTGTATTTCTGAAATAAATTGCTAAAATATTGAACCCTTGCACACTACATTAAATAAAACTTTTTTATTTTCATGTGAACCCCATCAACTCTTTGAACACTGTCATTTTTTATCCAGTGTTCAATCCTTGCCTTGGCCATGCAATGTATCCCTGAATTAATCTGTGTTGCTTAGTACTGGTTCCACCCAGGAAGCCAATTTAAGTTGCAAGAACAGGTTTCCCAATCGATGGAAATTAATAATTTAAAGTAAAGTGAACAAAGAAAGAATTCTTCTTCTTCTCGGTCATATTTAATCCAGTGTTCAATCCTTGCATTGGCCATGCAATTTATTCCTGAGCAAGGGACTTAATCCATGTTGCTTAGTACTGGTTCTACCCAGGAAGCCAATTTAAGTTGCAAGAACAGGTTTCCTAATCGATGTAAATTAATATTTTAAAGTAAAGTTAACAAAGAAAGAATTCTTCATCTTCTTTTTCTATGCACAAATGCACCCCTGGCACTTCTTCCCGGCAGGTGCCCCTTTTCCCTGTGCCTTAGATTGTCCTTTACTCGCATACGGGCTCTTCGGCGGTCTTGCCGACTGTCGCTAAGGCATCTTGTATTACTGAAATAAACCGCTTAAATATAAACACCTCGCATTTACATTCCAAATGCCAAGAATGCCAACACATAGCATTTACATTATTATCGGTAGATATATAAATAGTGTTAAGCAAACTGCATTTGTCTTATTACTAATGGTTGATTAGAATCAATATCACGCTAATAATATCCTAAACATACTATGGCATGAGAAAAACCAATGAAAACTTCACTTTTCATTTAATTACACTGAACTTGTTTTATAAATCAAGACTCAAATGCGTGAAATGGACACTTCAATATTGCTGGGTGTCCCTTTAAAATATTTCAAACAAATTATTAACAAAAGCATGTACATTTCCTGCTTAATAGTACATTTCTGCTTAATACAGTAAAAACAAATACTTATATATTCAAACCTCTCTTTAACCACTTAAATAAACGTCTCTTGATGTCTATCAGTCGACAAAATAAGAAGAAACTCATTTGACAAAGGAACCATTTCACGCAATGCAAATGGAGTAATTACGGACAAGGGAGATAACTTCTAAATGAATAGCATACTTGACACTATAGAACTAAGGTCAACTGAATAGAAGTACCACAGCCTGGTTCGTTTCCCTTGTTTATAACAACGAAACTGAATACTCTGTTTTCACGATCGTATTATACATCAACCAACGAGATGTTGGCACATCAACCAACGACATGTTGGCTGAACAAAGACGCGAGACTGTTACAGATGACCTTCACCTTGATTATTCAGTGCATACTTACCGACAGTTGTTCGTAGATTATAAACAATGGCCAGGTTATTGGTAAATAAATAATAAATAATAAGTTACCCTGATAAGTTACCGATTTAATGGTGGCATAGTTCCGCTCCAACGCCCTATTCACGATTTCGCCATGATGTGTTGATTTTCCCACGATCACCAGTTGAACATGTTCATTATTTGAGTGAATAAATCTCTATTAAATCAAAACCATCGAACATTTACTACTGCACAATTACGATCAATAATATCCGAAAATTACCATTTCAATTACTACGTAATTATTTTTCATAAATGAACACGACACATGCTAAAGTATTCAATTTACATCTGATACCACCTGCAGAAAATGGCCGCATCTTTAGAGACAGATAATTGGTGTAGCGTACGATTTACACACTCATTAATAAACCAAAAACAAATAAGCAGGATTGCGAAAATTGTTTATGAAAATTATCAATCCCACTTAAATAAAAGGATTTATGTCGATGAACGACAAATCCCATTATTATAATGGAAATTCCAAACTATGACATGAAGACAGAAAACGGTAATTTTAAACAGATATGGAACTTCATGCCAGACTGTTGTTTTAGAATGTTAATTTATGGTAATTCAGGTTCTGGCAAGACGAATACATTAGATCATATGTTGTTAAAACCTTTAGTTTACTATGACACGATTTACTTGTTTGCTAAAAACTTGGAGCAGTCAAAGTATCAGGTCTTATCACAAAAACTTGAAAAGATAGCAACAAAGAATAAAATCCAAGTCGAAGACATACTAGAATGTTCAAATGATCAAGTTATCCCTGTGAATGATTTGGATTCTGATACTCAAAAGATAGTCATTTTTGATGATTATGTTTGTGAACGCAACCAAATTGATATTATTAATTATTTTATCCAGGGAAGACACAAAAATTGTTGTGTAATTTATTTATCTCAATCTTATTACAAAACTCCTAAAGACATTCGGGTGAATTGCTCTCATTACATCTTCCTTGCAATTCCAGTTAATCGTGAGCTGGGTATGCTTTCCAAAGAACAAGATGTCAGTAAAGATCAGTATAAAAAAGCAACTGACAAACAGTACGACTTTCTGTATCTGGATCGCCCGAGGAAGTTAGCAAAGCGTAACTTCATTGGTGAAATTTAATCTAATTATATTATATATAATGGGACTTTTTAATGATCTTGGTGAGGAAGTAACTACTGGCAGTGTTAATATTACAAATTTTGGTATTGTGCTGTCTGAGTATGTAAAACAAAAACATCTGGTTAATTATCTTAACAAAGGCAAAAACCAAGAAAATATTTTAAAAAGTGATCTTAACATGGATAATAATAAAATTATCAATGTTGGTAATCCAGACCAACCAGATGATGCAGCAACAAAGCAATTTACTGTAAGAAGAATAACAAAATTCATACGTGATTCTTGGCATAATTGATGAGTTGAAAGTAAAAGTAGAATATTTAAGTCGGATTTTACTTGTTGAATTTACGATAGATGGTATGAGTATTATTCGAGATGGCTTAGATTATGTATCACATCCAACAGGAAAACCACTTGAAAGAATCAAACGTAATATTGTTTTCGATGCGTTTACATTTGCAGCCAATCCACTTATAAAAGGTGAAGAATATTATAAAAAGTATTCTTCGAATCTGTTACAAATTCTTAAAGAAGGCCGTTATGTATTTGAAATAGATTTTACTTACACAGGTGTAGATGTAGAAAGATTCTTGATTTAAAGCTGGGGATAGAAAGCTTTTCCATCCGATAATAAAAAAAATTAAAAAAAGAATAGTAAAAGAAACATTTGAATTTTATATCAAACCACCGTCTGATATTCTTTTCAGCTCACTTATATTAGACAGCACTACTAAAGTTTACAATTTTGAATAATCAAGTTTTAAACTAGTTTACTTAGGTGATTAATTTTATCCATCCTATATTATATGGAACAAAAAATTGTATTATCATCAGAAAAAGCTTCAATAATTAATAGCTGAAATACACCGAGTAATTTTACAACTGTATTTGACAGACCATTAATATTAGGCCGAAACAAACAGTATGGTATTGGACTCGATAAGATTAATTCCATGACTTACTCATGGCTTAATATTAGTGAGGATTTTAATAACAAAGTGATAATGTATCACAATGAAACAGATTTGAAACTATTAGTTTTGCAAACGGAAATTACAGTTATGCCGATATCGGTAATTACATAAAAGAAACATGGAATGTAAACGGTGATTTGACCGATGACTCACCTATCCCGATAAAAATTGAGTTTGATTTATCAAGCTTCAAATGTTTAGTTACCATTCATAATAATTTCGTGCTTGATTTAAGAGACTCTTTCACACCTTGATCGGGTTTGACAAAGATGCAGTTATTAGAGAAACTAAATTTGGAACTTTGACACCAAACATAAGAAATTATATCGATACATTGTATATCCACTGTGACTTGATAAGTAATTCTATTGTTGATGGATCATATGGAGATGTCATTTATGAAATAAGTACAGCTGATCTTAAGATGAACCGATAAGAGTCGGGTTCTGTGAAGTAAACAAAACAATCATTAACAGTATTAATATTTACCGATTTCTCTGGTAAAATTATTAATCTTAATGGTGTCCACACTTCATTTCGATTTGTTTTACAGGAATTAATGTAACATAAGTTATATGGCACGTTTAAAAAAAGTTTATGACACTAGTACGGGAACATATACTCAAGTTGATCGATTAACTAGAGCTGGTATATTTGACATTTTTTCAAAAGTCGGATCAAAGATATTCAGTGAGTCTGTGAAAACAGCAGGTAAAAAAAGCATTAGAAACTGCTGGTAAACAAATCATAGAGAGCGGTTCTAAAAAACTTGGAGATGAAGTAGGAAAAATGGCTGCTGATAAGTTAGTTTCAGTTATTAAACCTAAACCAAAAGGTGAGATAATTTTAAAAGAACTTACAAAAGCTGCCACAAAAGACGTAGCTAAAGTTGCGGCTGATAATATAATTGAAGAAGATGTAAATACAAAAATTAACAGAATACTATCCGGAAGAGGAACCAAAAATATTCATGCGAGAATTAATCGATTAATTAATAGAAAATAATCTAATTACTAGTATATATAGATGTTTCGAAGTAATCAATATAATACTAGATATGAACATTTACCTTTTCAGTTAGATACCCCTATAACACAACCAGGAAATAATACCAGACAAATGAAAAGTGGCTACCAATTTTCGTTAAATGACAGAGGTTCTTACTTTGATTGGTATAATGCATATTTTGAAATCAGTTTTCAAGTAAACAAGCTTGCTGATGGAGCTGCTTTTGTAGACACTGACAGAATTGCTTTAATTAACGATGCAGCTTGACTGATTGATCAAATGCAAGTAAAGCAAAATGGAAAAATAGTTTACGATGGAAATAATCTTCACAGATTTGTTAATGTCAAAAGCTTGCTTGAAATGTCTGGTGATTATGTAAAAACAACCGGAACAAACGAATACTTTTATTTAGATAATACGGCTGATGCAGAATCTCGAGATGATCAAGCTGGTTATAACCTGGGATTTACTACTCGTAATGCTTTAATCATAACTAATCAAATAGTTGACTCTATTATCCCGTTAAATAAATATTCCTTCTTTGGAGGTTTGGAAACAAACATGCTTCCTCCTAGTCAGATTCAAATCAGCTTGCAACTGACAGATGATAATGTGTTAATTTTCAAATCAAATGGTGATGATGGTCGAGTAGTTATTAATAAATTAGTCTTGTGGATACCTAGAATGATATTTAACTCAGATGGTTTAAGTTACGTAATGACAAATCATATGACATCAACAAGATGGACTTATCTTCGTGATATGATACAAGAAAGCGGAAGTTCTGAAGCAACTGAATCCGTATTTAGAATAATGGCTGGTGTTAAAAATCCCAAACATGTGTTTGTTTATTTGCAAAGGGCCGACAAGAGTTCTTCTCCAACACAAAATCCTCATCTTTTGGATACGTTTAAGGTAAATGCTGCTAATACTAATTGCTATTTACAATCAGCTAGACTGGAAGTTGGAAATGGAGTATATTATCCAGAAACCGAATATAGTTATGCTAATAGCATAAGAATATTCAGAGATGTTATTAATTATCCTTACAAGCAAAATTATAAAAACACTGCAACTTTAATAAACGTGAGTAATTTCAAAACTCTTTTCGGAATGATACATTTCGATTTGAGTTACAAGGAAAATGAAGTCAGTATTGATCCGAAACAACTAAATCTGAGATATAAATTAAATATACCTCCTGCTGCTCGATATAAAGTTTATGTTCTGGTTCTATATGAGGAAGATGTTGTTATTGATACTGTCGGGAATGAACTAGTTATTGTTTAATCTAACTTATAATATATATGACTTACGTAAATTATTCAGTAAATTTAACAGATGGGCAAAAACAGAGTTTAGCGAGGGCTTATGAGGATAAGAGCTACTGAGATTAACAATATTAACAAAGCTAAATCTGGTGGACGGGGATTAGACATAAATATATCAAAATCGCAGATGAGATCCCAGTCTAAAAATGGAGGCTTTTTAGGCGCATTAGCTGGTTTGTTAACTAAACAATATTACCAACAGTTGCTAGATTTGTTCGAAAGATATTAGGACGTCTAGCAACAGGGGCACTTAGTGGTCTGGCAAGTACTGGAATTGGTAAAACATTTGGAAATGGAATGGTAACTGTTCCTGCTGATAAAAAGCAAACACTTTTAAAATCAAATAAATTAACACTTGCACAAAAAAACAAAATAGCAAAGTCAAAAGTTTGCTGCACTATTAAACTAACACAAAAACAACTGCAAGACGTACTGGCAAGTGCTTCTAGTAATAAAATGGTAACTGTTCCCAGTGATAAAAAACAGCAAGACGTAACGGCAACTGTTCCTAGTGATAAAAAACAAACACTTCTCGCTTCAAATAAATTAACAGCTACACAAAAAAATAAAATAGCAAACTCAAAATGTCGCTGTCCTAATAAACTAACTAAAAAAAAAAACAGCAGGACGGGGGATTTCTTGGGCTTCTTGCATCATTAGGAATTCCGTTGATCGGATCTCTTATTAGTGGTTTAACTGGAAAAGGTTTGCAAGCAGATAGAAGAGGACAAGGACTAAGAGTTGATCGTGGAAATGGTTTACAAGTAGACTCACAAATTAGACCATATAGAAGCATCCCATTTATAAAAAAATATTAAATTTTAAAAATGAACCTATCTCTAACTTAGATATAATAAAATGGGTTAAGCAGCTAGGTATACAGAAATTCAGCAAAAACAAGTTACCCGCAAAACAAAATAAACAAAAAACTGGTATTATTAATCTTGATGATCATATTGGACCTGGTACAGACTGGATGTGTTACTATGATAAGTATTACTTCGATCCGTTTGGTCTAAGCCCACCAAAAGAAGTTTTGGCATACATACCTAATATAAAATACAACACTATTCAGTATCAAGATAAAACAAGTGTTCTATGTGGATATTTCTGTCTATTCCTAATTAAAAAGTTATAAGATGGAAATAGTATGTATGATATTCTTTACAAATTATTAAAACCTTACAAAC
Source organism: Cyrtodaria siliqua (assembly GCA_037043455.1). Lineage (NCBI taxonomy): Eukaryota > Metazoa > Mollusca > Bivalvia > Adapedonta > Hiatellidae > Cyrtodaria > Cyrtodaria siliqua. Next base: position 43,083 of record JAWPHD010013607.1, on the reverse strand, counting down.
CAGTAGAAAATGAAAATATCATAAAATCATATTTTGTAAACGAAGTTTAATCTAATCATATTATATATGAGTTATTGCATAAAAGAAAAAAAGGTTACTAAAAATGTTGATCCTAAGTATGTTTTAGCAAAAAATGGTAGAAAAATGATGAGAGCAACATGTGCATCTTGTGGTTTTACTAAAACAAAGAAGGATAAACATATCGGACAGGGAAAGCAGCATTCAAGGACGACAGTCAACCACAAAACACAAAAACAAACACGCAAACAGACAAACGAAAAGGCAAAAGTAATAAAAAATGCAAACGACATTACAAACACAAAAGGGTTGACAATAGGGCTACCGCCTTGGAACGGTCAGTGACAAAGTAGGCCACTGGGGGGTTTAAACCGGTTCTAGGGTGCACAAAACCTCACACTTACCCTACTGTCAACCCATTAAAACAGGACAGTGTAAATAAAGAAATCCCCGCCATGATTAAATCTCTAACCAACAAGGCAGCATCAATAGGCAATATAAGTAAAACACAAATATGCTCGTGTAAATATAATACAAAAAAACAATAGCCTAGAAAGCCACAATGAAGGTACTCAATGACTTGGCAGAAGCCAGAGCAACAAGAGAATAAACCATTAAGGGCACGACAGGAAAGATTATAGACAAACATCAAACGCCACCGTCCCAATGGGCTTTAGGTAGGCGTCATCATAGGGTCCACAGCCTGTCCGGTCATCGTACAATTAAAGAGGAAAACATAGTGGCGAACTGTAAAAGGGTCCACCACCAAGCATGCAGTACGTTGCAAAGTGATAGGGTCATAACCTCTTTTGATAAACTTTTTAACAAGTTTAACAAAGATAGTATGAAAGTGATCACGACCATGAATCTTACGAAGTTTATAAATCACATCACCATAGAAGTCAGGTTGTGATAGTCCTTGTCGCAGAAGAGTCCTTAAATTACTTTTATATTTGGAAAGAAGATCAGGGTTACGATAATAAAATTTTGCAAAGGTTTTACGAAGTTTATGGTAACGGTAACCCTGATTGAGTAGCTTTTTAGTTATACAAAGATTACGAATATTAAAGTCCTCAACTCGAGTACAAGCTCTTGAAAAACGAATAAGTTGAGACACATACATCCCATAAGAAGTTGCTCGGGGAACATCCCCATCCAAGTGGAGGTAATTAACAATGTCAAAATTAAAATCATCTCTCTTGTCATAGATTTTGCTAATTATTTCACCATTTTCAATCGAGAGATCTAAATCAAGAAAAGAAGCGTTATTATCAGATACATTAGCTTTATTAAGCTGAAGTTCTTTAGGATAAATATTATAAACCATAGTTGGAAAGAAAGGGTTGTCAATGTTCAGTAAAGTTTGTTAAAAACACAGAAGGTGGTAATATTGATATTCATAAAGCTATGCTTCCTCTGTTACCTAAAAAGGGATTAACAATTCCTGGTTATAAATATTGTGGTCCTGGTAATCCACTTGATAGCGGAAAACCGGTAAATGAATTAGATGCTGTTTGCAAAGATCATGATTATTGTTATGATGAAAATCCTAGTAATAAATCAATGTGTGATAAAAACATGCTTGCTGGTTTGAAAAAAGTAAGTCTAAAACTATTGGAGAAAAGATTGCTAAAAAATTGATAGTAAAACCAGTTATTAGTACAAAATATAAACTTGGTCTTGGAAACTCAAAAAACTAAAAAAAGGCGTTGAAATGGACTGACAAGTTAGCAAATGAACTTCATAAGCCTATACGAAGAAAGTTCACTCAACGCCGTGTGATTGTTAATGAAATTGATAAAATATGGTTTGCTGATTTGGTTGATATGCAATCGTTTTCAAAGTATAATAAAGGTACTAAATATTTGCTTACTGTTGTTGATGTGTTTAGTAAATTTGCTTGGGCTGTGCCGGTTCCAAATAAAACTGGTTTAGAAATTACCAAAGCATTCCAAAAGATAATCAGTACAGGAAGACAGTGTAAATTGTTGTGGGTTGATCAAGGTGTGGAGTTTTATAACAAGACGTTTAAGCAATTCCTTGTTGATAATAATATCGAAATGTATCACACTTTTAATTTCGGAAAAGCTGTTGTAATTGAACGATTTAACAGGACATTAAAAGAAAAGATGTGGAAATATTTTACAGCTAACAATACAAATACATTTTTAGACGTGTTGCAAAAAATGGTTGACAAGTATAAACACAAAACATCGGAGTATTAAAATGGCACCGACTGAAGCAAGTGATGAAAAGAATAAAGGAATAGTGTATTTCAACTTGTATGGAAAAATGAGAAGTAATCAAATTAAGCCAAAGTTTAAAATAGGGGATAATGTTAGAATCAGCAAATATAACAAAAACGTTTGAGAAAGGTTATACCCCAAATTGGACTGAAGAAATATTTGTTGTTGATGAAATTCAAAACACAAATCCTGTGACATACAAAATAAAAGATTTAAACAATGAAAACATTGATGGAAGCTTTATGAGTTAGAAATGATAAAAGCAAAGCAAGAAATATTCAGGATTGAAAAAGTAATACGACGTGATTACAAAAAGAAGGCTACAATGAGGATTTCAATAGTTAGGTGCCATTTAAGGATACTGAAAATATTAAATAAGGGTTTAAAAATAATTATATATAGTATTATTATATAATGGAACATGAAAGATTAGAAAACGTTTGCAGAAAACTTAACCATTTAAAAGATAAATATAGAAGAGAATTGACGACAAGCAAGCAGCTCCAAGTAGAATATGAAGTAGTTCGTGCTGATTTTATGGACACCAAAAAAAGACGATTGCTGGTGGAAATGGATAATTATGAACGTGAGCTGGTTAAAAACAGAGAAGAGCTTCTCGAACTGAAATACAAAATAGCAAAGTGTAGAAAAATAAAATACTCCATGGTAAAAAATGATATGCAGAGCGATGATGAAGACTACTGTCCGGTTCCGTCTGACTTTGCAAATGTTTTAGTTATTTACAAAAAATAATAGATAGTGGGGGTACTGGTAACGTTCTACCTAAGCGAAGGGCAATCAAATAGTTTGTATAGTTGTGAGGGGTCTGGCAGCAAGTATGGCATCGCCATTTGGCGTTTGTAAATGTCTATGTCGAGGGGCAACAGGAGACAACTTGATAACTATTTGACTGTTTGTCGCGAGGGAAAACTGTGCTGGAATCGCTACTATCTATAATACTTTCAGCCCAAATGAAAAGACGACGTATAAAACAACCCTAAATCGCTAACAGTAAAGACAGGTCATATCCGTAGAAATTAACTAAATATAAACTAAGATTGTGTTGTAAAGCTATATAAAATATGCATAATTAGAAATGCCTTGGGCTGTGATTTTTCAGTACGATTCATGATGATACTGAACAACCACTGCGGGGATACATGATGTATCCATAATTGTACTGAACAACCACAGCTGCGTGAGTCTCAGCTATAAAGAAAAACAATCTAGCGTACGACTGGAAGATTTAACATAAGAAATGACTTTAATCCTGGCTAATACTTAGAGGTTATATATGTATTAAGAAAATTACAGATCTATGACATTGAATTTTTGTTCCCATGCTTTCCTGATAATTAGATAATCAAACAGACCCTTAATAAGCCTATTCCACACTTTTTCATTGTGTCTTTCTTCCAGATTCGTTCCATATTTTATCATATACATGTGTCACAGACTAAAATATGGAATGGGAATTTAGAGCAGGATGGAATGCGAATAGTTAATTGTTGTTGCAATGTGTTAATCACATGAAAAGATACTCTTCTTCTAAAAATCTTACTCGAACTTCATCGGAATACTTTAACATAATTTAGGATTTCTATCACTGTCGCCATTTTGAATTCCGCAAGCAGTGTCAATAGATGGCGCTATTTGAAGAAAAACCCCGTGACCACACATACCACATCATAAAAGAAACTTACCACATCATAATTAAAACAGACCACATCATAATGAAAAGCGACCACATCATAATACAAAGTAACCACATCATAATGGAAAGTAACCACATCATAATGAAAGTGACCACATCATAATGTAAAGTGACCACATCATAATAGACACTTACCACATCATAATGAAAAGTGACCACATCATAATGGAAAATGACCACATCATAATAGACACGTACCACATCATAATGAAAAGTAACCACATCATAATGGGAAGTGACCACATCGTAATGACAAATGACCACATCATTATGTAAAGCGACCACATCATAATGGAAAGTGACCACATCATAATGACAAATGACCACATCATAATGTAAAGCGACCACATCATAATAGAAATTGACCACATCATAATGAAAGTGACCACATCATAATGGAAAATGACCATCAAAGTCGTGTTTGGCGTTCCATAGGCTAAGGCTATAATAGATATTGATGGCCGTTATCTGCTCCACAGACATTCGGGCTGATGATAACTGTCTTGAAAAGCATGGTGTTCATTTATCAGATGTGGGAAACACGTTGTTTCTTAACCAGTTAGCGGCTGGATTTGATTGTTTCATTAAAAGTAAGCAGTCATAAGAAAATACATACTTTCATGGCACCTTTTCTGTTTTGGGCGTGGCATTCGGATATTTTGCTTTTGATAGGCACTCTTCGCTGCTGCCAAAAAATGTTTCCCTATTTTTGGCGGTGGATGGGAGCCTGGACACTAATTGCCATAATGGTCTTTTGTGCTTACCGGCAGCCCAATTGATAAGCCCATGCTTGGGGCATGTTTTGTTTTTCAATCCATGCCATGCCCAATTTATTTCCACATCTTTTAAAATAAAGTTTAAAAAATATGTTCATGTACAGTGCTCACCAATAAGCATAATGTATAAGAAGATGTCCATTGAAACTGCTTGAAACAAAAATTAAAGAAATATCTGGAGATGCAAATATTCCTGGTACTAATTCCAAAACTAACAAGAGCTGTCGGAGAACAGCGCAGCTCGACTATTCGATTTTTCAGAGAATAATAAATTATATAGCTAGTATATACCATCAGAAAACAAGGCTACAACAATGTGGGGTGGGTTGGGGGCACAACATAACTATGTGTAAGAACTGACCAAAACTACACAGAAATATGTAAAAAAAAGAAAAAAAGAAGAAAAATCGAGTTTTGAGTGGGGTGTGGGGGTGGGGGTGAGGGAAAGGTGGAGGTGGGTGGTCGGGGAGTGGGGGTGGTGAGGGCAACATATATGTGTAAGAAGCTATGTAAGAATTGACCAAAACAACACAAAAGTATGTAAACAAATAATTAAAAATCGAGTTTTGAGTGGGGATGGGGGAGAGGTGGTGGGTGGGGAGGGCAACATATATGCGTAAGAAGCTATGGAAAAATTGACCAAAACAACACAGAAATATGGTAAAACAAATAGGAGGTAGCCCATGCCCCAATATCGGTGAAGTATGAATAAGATAAATAATGCTATAATCAATCCCAAACCAAAATTATAGATATATACATGCTTACATGCAAACCTAGATCTGCCTTTATTGCACATTTTATGGGCCATCACAATTTGGGTTCCATGGGAAACCAGAATTTGCAGAAGACAAAATTACTTATCCAACCCTTTACAACATACTAAAAGGAAACCAATTCCAAAATTTAGTTCAGCTAGGACAAGAAATGTAAGAGATATAGACCTGTAAACACAGCTTACACGCAAAATTTGATGTGAAACAGACACATTTTAAGGGCTATCAGAATTTGGGTTCCATGGGAGCCCAGGGGTTACAGGAACCAAAATTACTTAAGCAGTCCTTAAGATAATACTATAAGGAAGCCCATGGCCAAATTTGGATGTGCTAGCATAAGAATTGTAATAGATATAGACTTGTAAACACAGCTTACACGCAAAATTTGACGTGAAATGGGACACATTTTATCATAATTTGGGATCGATGGGAGCCCATGGGTTACAGAAACCAAAATTGCTTATGCAGCCCTTAAGATAATGCTATAAGGAAGCACATGGCCAAATTTGGTTGTGCTAGGATAAGAAATGTAAGAGATATAGACTTGTAAACACAGCTTACACGCAAACCTTGATGTGGGACGCCGACGCCAACGCCGAGGCCGACCACGGGGTAATTACATAAGCTCTCTTATTCTTCGAATAGTCGATCTAATAATGTAAAAAAAACAAGATTCTCAAGTATTGCAGAGCAATACACGTCCCCTACTGGGTATCCTCTGCAATACACTTCCACTACCCGGTATCTTTTAGTAACAGTGACCTTGACCTTAACCATAAATGCAATTCCAGACTTGCTTTTCATATACACACCAAGTTTCAGGCCAATATCTCATTGCTAAGTAAAGTTAATTAGCAGAAACAGTTGTTCTGTTTTTAGTAAATGTGAATTTGACCTTGAACCCAGTGACCCCAAATGTAATCCCAAAATTCATTTTCAAATGAGCTGCCTACCCATAAAGTTTCATTACAATATCTAATTCCTAAGTAAATTTATTGAGCTGAAACCATTTTTCTATTTTCAGTAACAGTGACTTTGATCCCAGTGATCCCAAATGCAATCCCAATTTAAGCTTCCTGCTCATATAAGCTACCTACCCATAACGTTTCATTCCAATATCTTATTCCTAACTGAAATTATTGAGCGGAAACCATTTTTTCTATATTTAATATGTGTAATTTTTACAATTTCTGTTGCCATAGCAACAAGTTATTGACATATTAATGAAACAAAATGAGTGCATGATCCTTTTTACATACACACACATTTTCATTAAATTATCTTCAGCATTTCTTTATTTATCAAAGGATCCATATTTTGTGTATTTTTACTATTTCCGTTGCCATAGCAACCATATTTTTGGTCAATAACGTGCATAATCCGCTCATTGCCCTCACCAACAAGCCATATATTTTAAATACTTTTCTCATTATTGCAGGATCCATATTTGTGGGACGTATTGACAGACTGACGCCTGACGGACGGGCGCTGGGACGGGGGCAAACCTTACGTCCCCTCCTGTGACACAAAAAATAGTGATAATATATATATATTATTGATTACGATAATAAGTATGACTAGTGTCATTATTCCTATTATATTTATGACTTTATACAATCAGATACATGCATATGTAATTGTTTAGTCTTTTTCCTGCTCACTGTTGTAAGACTCTGCGGTATGAGGACACTATCTGACACATAAACTTCACTTATAACTTGGAAAACCCATGGAACATGAACATACAGCGTAAAGATTATGTTTTATTTTCATATCAAACTATCACTTTAAGGCCGTTTGGCAAACTCCGGCCATTGGCTGGACTCAGCTGCTACGTGTATGTACCACGACCATTGGCTGTTCATACATATCAAATTGTATTTTGATATTAATGAAATATAGTTAAACAGCTGTCTGGCCACCGACCGGCCACGGCAAATTTGGGTACAGTGTTTTGTTTCGTTCCGCTACTTATAACTATCCCGCCCCCATCGAGCGATTTGTTTTGCTTTTTAATTTTAATATTGTTTGATTATATAGATATAGTCAGATTATAAGAGATGGAAAAAACACAGATTTGGAGACATTCATACAATAAAGTTGATTTCCCCAATTGGTACCCCAGAACCTGTTCCAGTCTGTTCCGTTCCGTTAAATATATTTAGCCTACAAGAGATCATAGTGATACTTCTGTAACGTGTCATTAAAATCGGTCGAAAATGTAGTTGAGCGGACAAGCTTTAGATTTGAAAAAAAATCGAAGTCCCGTAACTCCCCCAAAAATCTTTCAGCCGGAACGTTCTGACTATATGCGCTACTAGACATCATACTGATACTTCCTGTGAAGTTTCGTGAAAACCGAATGAAAAACCTACGAGGAGTTGAGCAGACAAGCTTTAGATTCGAAAAACTTCAAAGTCCCCTTACTCTGCTAAAAATCATTCATCCGGAACGTCCTGGCAATATGCGCTGCTAGAAATCATGCCGATACTTCCTGAGAAGTTTTGTGAAAATCAGATGAAAAACATAGGAGTTCAGCGGACAAGCTTTAAGTTAAAACAAGAGGTCAATGACCTTGAAGCTCTACTGATAGGCTTTTGATAGTTAGATCAGCTTTCCTGTGAAGTTTCATGAAAAAATCTGGCAAGTAGTTTCAGAGGAGTAGTCGCTACAATTTTTTACTAAATAACTCTATGTAAACAATGATGGCCGTGGCAGCCATGTCTAATGTCGAATCAAAATGATTTTCGACAATGACCAAGCCCATGTCAGGCTGATTGTTTTAGAAAAGGTCCCATATCAATATCACTTATAGTTTTCAGGAAGTAATAGCTACAAATCTGTTTTTTCATGCTTCCGAAAAGGTTTCGGGGACATAGAGTAATCGCACCGTCCATCTGTCTGTCTGTCTGTCCGGATTCCGTCATTCCGCAGTTCGTGTCTGTACCTTCAAAACCCCTGCATGGATTTTTGATTAACTTGACACAAGTGATCACCATAACAAGACGATGTGTCGCGCGCAAAACCCAGGGCCGTACCTCAAAGGTCAAGGTCACACTTGAAGTTTATAGGTCAAAAACAGGTACGCAATTTCGTGTCCGGACCGTAACGTCACAACCCCTGCAGGGATTTTTAAATAACTTGGCACAAGTGATCACCATAACAAGACGATGTGTCGCGCGCAAAGCCCATGTCTTCAAGGTCAAGGTCACACTTGGAGGTCAAAAGTCAAATTGTGTCCGGTCAATAACTCTGGCATTCATGGACGGATTTTCAAATAACTTGGCACAAGTGCTCACCATAACAAGACGACAAGTGCTCACCACAACAAGACGATGTCTCGCGCACAAAATCTAGGTAGGTGGCCCCAAGGTCAAGGTCACACTTAGAGGTTAAAGGTCAAATCGTGTCCGGTCAATAACTTTTGCATGCCTGGACGGATTTTCAAATAACTTGGCACATGTGCTCACCACAACCAAATGACGTGTCGTGCACAAAATCCAGGTCCATGGTTCCAAGGTCAAGGTCATACATAGAGGTCAAAGGACACTTTGGGGGCATTTATCACTTACAGTGATATTTGTTGTTTTAAATCTATTTTTAGCCATCGCAGCCATCTTGAATTTCCAGCCAGCCTGAAATTTTGCTATTGTCGAATCAAAATAATTTTCAACAAGGAACAACATCTTGTCATGCTTATCATTTTAGAAAAAGTCCCATATCAATATCACTTATAGTTGTAGTCGCCGTTTTTTAAAAATCTTTATTTTTATCCGTGGTGGCCATCTTGAATTTCCGGCCGACCTGAAATTTTGCTAGGATCAACTAGATACCCAGAGTAACATTCCTGTGAAGTTTCATGAAAATCTGTCGCGTAGTTTCAAAGGAGTAGTCGCTACACGCTTTTACTATATAACTCTATGTAAACAAAGATGGCCGCTGGCAGCCATGATTAACGTTAAATCAAAATGATTTTCGACAATGACCAACCTCATGTCAGGCTGATCGTTTTAAAAAAAGTCCCATATCAATAGCACTTACAGTTTTCAGGAAGTAGTCACTACAAACTCGTTTTTTTAATCTATTTTTAGCCGTGGAAGCCATCTTGAATTTCCGGCCTAAAATTTTGCTAGGATCAACTAGACATCAAGAGCAACTTTCCTGTGAATTTTCATGAACATCTGTCACGTAGTTTCAGAGGAGTAGTCGCTACAAGTTTTTATTATATCTCTATGTAAAAAAAAAAGATGACCGCTGGCAGCCATGTTTAACGTCAAAACAAAACGATTTTCGACAAGGATCATGCTGATCATTGTAGAAAAAGTCCCATTTCAATATCACTTATAGTTTTCAGGAAATAGTCAATACAAATTTTTTTTTTTTTTTTTAGCTTTGGCGGCTATCTTGGATTTCACATCAACATGATTTTTTGCTAAGATCAACTAGACTTCATGGGCAACATTTCTGCAAAGTTTGATGAAAATCCATCCAGTATTTTCAGAGGAGTAGTCGCTACAAAAAAAAGTTTACGCACAGACGGACGGACGACAGACACCGCACCACGGCATAAGCTCTGCTGATCTTTGAGAAGTAGAGCTAAACAATTAAGAGTGCCGTAACTCCGCCAAAATTCATACAACCGGAACGTCCTGGAAATATGCGCTACTAGATATCATGCTGATACTTCCTTAGGAGGAGCCTACAAGACAGAAATACATACATACATACATATGGACATAGTAGAAGTGGCGGTAGAGAATGGCGTGAGGGTAGGGAGGGTAAGGTTAGGGGACCAAACAAAATATCCCCAAAATGAAACAAGAGGGCCTGTAGATGCTCTACTGGCTAAAGATAAAGTTTATGTATAATGGGCCATAACTCTGTCAAAAAAAACTCAACTGGAACATGGCGATGACATACACAACTAGGCATGGTACTGGGCCATTCCTGCCAAGTTTCGTTGAAATCCGGCCAGAGGTTCAAGAGAACTAGTCCGTAAGATAGTTGGTTTATTAAAAACTTTAAGGGACTATAACTCTGCCAAAAGTCTTTCAACTGGAACACGGCAAGGAAATGCGCAACTAGGTTTGGCACTGACCATCCATGCAAAGATTTGTTAATTCCGGCCAGAGGATCAGGAGAATTAGTCGGGTCACATTGTGTATTAAAACTTTAAAAGGGCCATAACTAGGCCAAAAACCATTCAACCAGATCACGGCAACCACAGGCGCAACTAGGCTTGGTACTCATCATCCCCGCCAAGATTCGTTGAAATCCGGCCAGGAGTTCAGAAGAAACTAGTATGGACAAAGTGTTTGTATTAAAACCTTTAAAGGGCCATATCTCTGCCGAAAATCATTCAACTGGAACACGGCGATGATATGCACAACTAGACCTGAAACTGATCATCCCTAAAAAGTTTCGTTTAAATCCGGTCATGGATTCAGGAGAACTAGTCCAGACAGAGTTTGTGTATTAAAACTTTTAAGAGCCATAACTCCGCCAAAATCAATCAACCGTAACACGGTGACGATATGTACAACTAGGCCTGGTACTGACCATCCCTGCAAAGTTTCATTGAAATCCAGCCAAATGCAGGCCCTTTCGTCTTAACGAGGCAAAATACAGCATTTTTTAACTAGATCAAGGGCCATAACTCCGGTGTTACTAATCCGTTTTAGCTGGTTTTCAAACTCGTCCAAGATTTCATTGATAGTAACAATCTGGTAAAGTTTGGTAAAGATTGGATGAAAAACGAAGGCCCTATCGTCTTAACGAGACAAAATATAGCACTTTTAACCAAATCAATGGCCATAACTCCGGTGTTACTGGTCCGACCTGGCTGGTTTTCAAACTTGTCCGATCTTTCGTTGATATTAACAATCTGGAAAAGATCGGATGAAAAACGAAGTCCGTATCGACTTAACGATCCAAAAGTTAACGACGACGGACAACTCGTCATTCCATAAGTTCTTCTGGCCTTTGGACAGTAGAGCTCAGTAAAGCTAATAAAATTAAAAACTTACAGAGTTATAAGGATGTTGAAAAAACGTATACGGTAATTGAAGCATGACCTTGACCTTTGCCAAGTCAAACTGACAGGTGGGAGTGTGTTCAGGGAATGACGACCTCCCCCTAGATAAGCTAATACCATATATGAAAGCCATACATCAAAGGGCTGAAGTGTTAACCAAAATGTTAACGCTTTTCGAAGTATGGCCTTGATCTTGGCCCAAGGTCAAACTTACAGGTATGAAAGATCGCCCCCTAGATAAGTTACATACCAAATATGAAAGCCATACCTCAAAGGGTTGAAAAGTTAACCAAAAGGTTAATGGTTTTCTAAGTGTGACCTTGACCTTGGCCAAGGTCCGTCCGTCCGTCGTTAACTTTTCTTCAAACGACTTCTCCTCAGAAACCGCTAGGCTAATTTTGACCAAACTTCACAAGGATGATCCTTAGATGAATGCTTTTTAGATTTGTTAAAATTAGGTCAGCGCTACATCCAAGATGGCTGCCATTACCATATATGTTTGGAACCTTAAAAAATCTTCTTCTCCATAACCGCTGGACAGATTTCAACAGTTTTCTTTTAAAATGATCGCCAACGCATAGACTATCAAATTTGTGCAAATGAAATCCCAGGGGTCAGAAATGGCCGTTCCCCGGGGGTCCAAAGTTTGTATATTGAGGTTTTGCATGTTTTACATATAGACATATAGGAAATAAACTTTAAAAAATCTTCTTCTCTGAAACCACAAGGCACAGAGCTCTCATGTATTACATGTAGCATCAGCTTATGGTCCTCTACTAAGTTTGTTCAAATGGCGACCTTGGGGTCAAATTTGTCCCCGCCCCGGGGGTCAAAGTTTTACCTAGACTTATATAGGATTTTGTTTTTATTCTTCTTCTTCTCGAAAACTACAAGAGCCAGAGGTTTGATATTTTGCATTTACTACAAGCTTATGGTCCTTGACCAAGTTTATTCAAATGGAGACCCTCGGGTCACATTTGGCCCCGCCCCAAAGGTCACATGTTTTACATAGACATGTATAGGGAAAAACTTAAAAAATCTTATTCCCTGAAACTGCAAGAGCCAGAGGTTTAATATTTTGCATTTGCTATAAGCTTATGTTCCTCTACCAAGTTTGTTCAAATGGTGACCCAGGGGTCACATTTGGCCCCAACCCGGGGTTCACAGTTCTACATAGGCTTATATAGGAAACAAGAGCTGTCGGAGAACAGCGCAGCTCGACTATTCGATTTTTCAGAGAATAATACATTATATAGCTAGTATATACCACCAGAAAATAAGGCTTAAACAATGTGGGGTGGGGTTGAGGGCGCAGCATAGCTATGTGTAAGAACTGATCAAAACTACAGAGAAATATATAGAAAAAAAATCAAGTTTTGAGTGGGGGTGGGGGTGGGGAAAGGTGGGGTGGGTGGTGGGGGTAGTAATGGTGGTTAGGGCAATATATATGTGTAAGAAGCTATGTAATAATTCACCAAAACAACACAAAAATATGTAAAAAAAAAATAATTAAAAATCGAGTTTTGAGTGGGGATGGGGGAGAGGCGAGGGTAGGGAGAGCAACAAATATGTGTAAGAAGCTATGTAAGAATTGACCAAAACAACACAAAAATATGGTAAAACAAAAATAACAAGAGGTCAATGACCTTGAAGCTCTACTGATTGATTTTGATTTCAGGAAGTAGTCACTACAAACTTGTTTTTTGAAAATTTATTTTTAGCCGTGGCAGCCATCGTGAATTTCCGGCTGACCTGAAATTTTGCTAGGATCAATTAGACATCAAGAGCAACATTCCTGTGAAGTTCATGAAAATCCGTCAAGTAGTTTCAGAGGAGTAGTCGCTACAAGTTTTCATTATATAATTCTATGTAAACAAAGATGGCCGCTGACAGCCATGTTTAACATCGAATCAAAATGATTTTTGAATAGGACCAACATCATGTAATGCTGATTATTTTAGAAAAAGTCCCATATCAATATCACTTATAGTTTTCAAGAAGTAGTCGCTACAAACTTGCATTTTGAAAATCTATTTTTAGCCATGGCGGCCATCTTGAATTTCCGGCCGACCTGAAATTTTGCTAGGATCAATTAGACATCAAGAGCAACATTTCTGTGAAGTTTTATGAAAATCCGTCAAGTAGTTTCAGAGGAGTAGTCGCTACAAGTTTTCATTATATAACTCTATGTAAACAAAAATGGCCACTGGCAGCCATGTTTAATGTCGAATCAAAATAATGTTCGACTCGGATAACCATCATGTCATGCTGATCATTTTAGAAAAAGTCCCATATCAATATCACTTATAGTTTTCAAGAAATAGTCGCTACAAACTTATTTTTTAAAAATCTATTTTTAACTGTGGCAGCCATCTTGAATTTCTGGCCGATCTGAAATTTTGCTAGGATCAATTAAACATTAAGAGCAACATTCCTGTAAAGTTTCATGAAAATCCGCCAAGTAGTTTCAGAGGAGTAGTCGCTACAAGTTTTTACGATATAACTCTATGTAAACAAAGATGGCCGCTGGCAGCCACGTTTAACGTCGAATCAAAACGATTTTTGATAAGGACCAACATCATGTCATGCTGATCATTTTAGAAAAAGTCCCATATCAATATCACTTATAGTTTTCAAGAAGTAGTCGCTACAAACTTGTATTTTGAAAATTTATTTTTAGCTGTGGCGGCCATCTTGAATTTCCGGCCAACCTGAAATTTTGCTAGGATCAATTAGACATCAAGAGCAACATTCCTGTGAAGTTTCATGAAAATCCGTCAAGTAGTTTCAGAGGAGTAGTCGCTACAAGTTTTCATTATATAACTCTATGTAAACAAAGATGGCCGTTGGCAGCCATGTTTAACGTCAAATCAAAACGATTTTCGACAAGGACCAACATCATGTCATGCTGATCATTTTAGAAAAAGTCCCATATCAATATCACTTATAGTTTTCAAGAAGTAGTCGCTACAAACTTGTATTTAAAAAATATATTTTTAGCTTTGGCGGCCATCTTGGATTTCACATCAACATGAATTTTTGCTAGGATCAACTAGATTTCATGGGCAACATTTCTGTAAAGTTTTATGAATATCCATCCAGTAGTTTCAGAGGAGTAGTCGCTACAAATAAAAGTTAACGGACAGACGGACGGACGGACGGACGACGGACGCCGCACCACGGCATAAGCTCTGCTGATCTCTGATCAGTAGAGCTAAAAATATTTCGAGTGGGGGAAGTGGGGGGTGGGGGCGAGGGTGGAGAGGCAGGGAATGGGGTGGAGTGGGGAGGAGCAACATATATGTGTAAGAAGCTATGTGTAAGAATCGACCAATACAACACAGAAATATGTGTAAAAAAATGAAATAAAAAAATTGGAGTTTCGAGTGGGGGGCGTGGAGGGGACAACATATATGTGTAAGATGTGTAAGAATTTGCCAAAACAATAGATATATGTAAAAAACAATAAACATTAAATAAAAATATTCCATTTCGAGCGTGGGGGTGGGGTGGGGAGAGGAGGTGGGGCAACATAGCTATGTGTAAGAATTGTGTGTGTGTGTTGTGGGGGGTGGGAGTGGGGGGGGGGGAGCAACAAATTTGTGTAAGAAGCTATGTGTAATAATTGATCCAAACAACACAGAAATATGTAAAAAAAAAAAAAAAAAATTGTTTCGAGTGGGTGGTGGTGGATGGGTGGGGAGAGGGTGGCTGGGGAGGGGGCAGGGGCGGGCCAACATGTGTAAGAATTGACAAAAGCAACACAGAAATTTGTAAAAAAAAGACGAAAGTTTCAAGTTTGGGGGTGGGGGGGAGTGGCCGGGGGGGGGCGTGCGAGAGGTGTGAGGGGGGAGGGGAGCAAACATATATGTGTAAGAATTGACTTAAACAACACAGAAATATGTAAAAAAAAAAAAAAAAAATGTTTCAAGGGAGGGGGGGGGGGAGGGGGGGGTTGGGGGTGTAGGGGGCAACATATATGTGTAAGAATCGACCAAAACAACACAGAAATATGTTAAAAAAAAAAAAAAAAAAAGCTGTGGAGGGGTGGGGGGAGTGGGGCATGGTGGTGGGGGAGGGGGGAGGGAGCCCATGCCCCAATATGAGTGAAGTATGAATAAGATGCATAATGCTATAAGAAATCCCAAACCAAATTTATAGATATATACATGCTTACATGCAAACCTAGATCTGCCTTTATTGCACATGTTATGGGCCATCACTATTTGGGTTCCATGAGAGCTCAGAAATTGCAGAAGACAAAATGTATTACCCAGCCCTTTACAACATACTATAAGGAAACCATTTCCAAAATTTAGTTCAGCTAGGACAAGAAATGCAAGAGATATAGACCTGTAAACACAGCTTACACGCAAAATTTAATGTGAAACAGACACATTTTAAGGGCTATCAGAATTTGGGTTCCATGGAAGCCCAGGGGTTACAGGAACCAAAATTACTTAAGCAGCCCTTAAGACAATGCTATAAGGAAGCTAATGGCCAAATAGCACAATGCTAGGGTAAGAATTGAAAGAGATATAGACTTGTAAACACAGCTTACACGCAAAATTTGATGTGAAATGGGACACATTTTATGGGCTATCATAATTTGGGTTCCATGGGAGCCCATGGATTACAGGAACCAAAATTGCTTATGCAGCCCTTAAGATAATGCTATAAGAAAGCCCATGGCCAAATTTGGTTGTGCTAGGATAAGAAATGTAAGAGATATAGACTTGTAAACACAGCTTACACGCAAACCTTGATGCGGGACGCCGACGCCGACGCCGACGCCAACGCCGACGCCGACCCCGGGATGATTACATAAGCTCTCTTATTCTTCGAATAGTCGAGCTAAAAACTGAAAAAATTCTTCTTCTATGGAACCAAAATGGCTGCCATTACCATATATGGTCGAAACCTTAAAACATCTTCTTCTCCAGAACCACTGGACAGATTTCAACAGTTTTTCTTTTAAACTGATCGCCAACGCCTAGACTATCAAGGTTGTTCAAATAAAGTCCCCGGGGTCAAAAATGGCCGTACCCTGGGGGTCCAAAGTTTGTATATTGAGGTTTTGCATGTTTTTCATATAGACATACTGGAAAAAACTTTAAAAAATCGTCTTCTCTGAAACCACAAGGCACAGAGCTCTCATGTATTACATGTAGCATCAACTTATGGTCCTCTACTAAGTTTGTTCAAAGTTTCACATAGACTTATATAGGATTTTTTTTTAAAAAATCTTCTTCTCTGAAACTACAACAGCCAGAGGTTTGATATTTTGCATTTACTATAAGCTTATGGTCCTTGACCAAGTTTTTTTCAAATGGTGACCCTCGGGTCACATTTGGCCCCGCCCCAAGGTTCACATGTTTTACATAGACATGTATAGTCAAAAACTTAAAAAATCTTCTTCTCTGAAACTGCAAGAGCCAGAGGTTTAATAGTTTGCATTTTCTATAAGCTTGTGGTCCTCTCACCAAGCTTGTTCAAATGCTGACCCAGGGGTCACATTTGGCCCCACCCCGGGGGTCACAGTTTTACATAGGCTTGTATAGGGAAAAACTGAAAAAAATCTTCTTTTCTGGAACCACATGGCACAGAGCTCTCATGTATAACATGTAGCATCAGCTTATGGTCCTCTGCTAAGTTTGTTCAAATGGTGACCCTGGGGTCAAATTTGTCCCCGCCCCGAGGGTGCCAGTTTTACATAGACTTATATAGGATTTTTTGTTTAAAAATCTTCTTCTCGGAATTTACAAGAGCCAGAGGTTTGATATTTTACATTTATTATAAGCTTATGGTCCTTTTCTGAATTTTTTCAAATGGTGACCCTGGCACATTTGGCCCTGCCCCATGGGTCACATGTATTACAATAGACATGTATAGGGAAAAACTTAAAATATCTTCTTCTCTGAAACTGCCAGAGCCAGAGGTTTAATATTTTGTTGTTGCTATAACTTTATGGTCCTTTACCAATTTTGTTCAAATGGTGACCCTGGGGTCATATCTGGCCCCGCCCCGGGGGTCACAGTTTTACATAAATGCTTGTATAGGAAAAACTGAAAAAAATCTTCTCTGGAACTGCAAGAGCCAGAGGTTTAATATTTTACATTTACTATAAGCTTATGGTCCTTTACCAAGTTTGTTCAAATGGTGACCCTCGGGTCATATTTGACCCCGCCCCAAGGGTCACATGTTTTACATAGACATGTATAGGGAAAAACTTAAAAAATCTTCTTCTCTGAAACTGCAAGAGCCAGAGGTTTAATATTTTGCATTTGCTATAAGCTTATGGTCTTCTACCAAGTTTGTTCAAATGGTGACCCATTTGTCACATTTGGCCCCACCCTGGGGGTCACAGTTTTACTTAGGCTTGTATAGGCAAAATCTGAAAAAAAATATTTTTCTCTGGAACCACATTGCACAGAGCTCTCATGTATTATTTTGCATCTGATCTTAGTAAAACTTTAGCAGATTTTATGGCTTTCTTTTTTTTTCTTTTCTTTTTCTTTTTTTTTTCATTTTTTTTTTCTTTTCTTTTTTTTTTCATTTTTTTTTTTTTTTTTTTTTCATTTATTTTTAATTTATTTTTATTATTATTATTTTATTTTTTTCAAATTCTCTTTTTTGATTATTTTTATTTTTTTTTTTTTTTATTTTTTATTTTTTAACTCAATGTTGGACCAGTCGGAACAGTAACAGAGGAGTCATGGCTCTTGATTTAGTTTAAATTGCTATATTTTGCCTTGTTAATACGGTAGGGCCTTTTTTTTTCTTCTGATCTTTACCAAGCTTTACCAGATTCTTTAGTTATGGCCCTTGATTAAGTCAAAAAGCTGTTTTTTGCCCGAAACTTCCAATAAAACATAAATTGCAATCACTCGCTTCATTGATGTTATAAGAGCCATGTTGGCAAGTAGAGCGTCCAGAGGCCCTCTTGGGCCTCTTGTTTTATAGCACAGTGGCGTTGCTTGTGCAGTGTGGCGGCAGTAAAACGTCTCCCCGCGCTTGCAATCAGTACTGTTATTCATTCGATCTTTGGAGATCGCTAATCCCGATACTTATAGTTAGTTATCGGTGGTACATTTTCAGTTTCTTTTGTTTTCTTACTTAATTTTTGATACGGTGGTTCCACTACTCCTGCCGATAAAAGGCTCTGGGTATTGTTTAACCACTCATAGGATATGTTGTCTGCTTTTTATACGCAGGCTTCATAACCGCTGCTCCCAACTAAATTCCATTATGTTTATTTTGCTCTTAGGGGCATTTCATTTAATTAGATACTGGGACCATACGCCGTACGACATGGGGAATACGTTAAAGAAGGATAACTCCATGTCCATCGCCATATGCATGCCATCTTCGGGAAGGTTAATATTTTTTGCTGTTGATTTTATGAATATTGAGTTCTGCTCAACCCGGGGCTAGAGGGCGTGAGCGGTAGCTAGCATATTTCACTACCACTCATGAACAGTCTCAATCAAACCGAGACTGCAATATTTCGTATGTGTCGTGCTCGGCCGTTTCCAAAGGTCCATTATCATACTTTTTTTTTATAGCACAGTGGCGTTGCTTGTGCAGTGTGGCGGCAGTAAAACGTCTCCCCGCGCTTGCAATCAGTACTGTTATTCATTCGATCTTTGGAGATCGCTGAGCCCGATACTTATAGTTAGTTATCGGTGGTACATTTTCAGTTTCTTTTGTTTTCTTACTTAATTTTTGATACGGTGGTTCCACTACTCCTGCCGATAAAAGGCTCTGGGTATTGTTTAACCACTCATAGGATATGTTGTCTGCTTTTTATACGCAGGCTTCATAACCGCTGCTCCCAACTAAATTCCATTATGTTTATTTCGCTCTTCGGGGCATTTCATTTTATTCGATACTGGGACCTTACGCCGTACGACATGGGGAATACGTTAAAGAAGGATAACTCCATGTCCACCGCCATATGCATGCCATCTTTGGGATGGTTAATATTTTGTGCTGTTGATTTTATGAATATTGAGTTCTGCTCAACCCGGGGCTAGAGGGCGTGAGCGGTAGCTAGCATATTTCACTACCACTCATTAACAGTCTCAATCAAACCGAGATTGCAATATTTCGTATGTGTCGTGCTCGGCCGTTTCCAAAGGTCCATTATCATACTCTTTTTTTTATGATCCTTTACCAAGTTTGTTCAAATGGTGACCCTGGGATCAAATTTGACCCCGCCCTGTGGGTCACAGTTTTACATAGACATATAGGAAACACATTAAAATATTCTTCTCTGGAACTGCAAGAGCCAGAGGTTTAATATTTTGCATTTGCTATAAGCTTATGGTCCTTTATCAAGTTTGTTCAAATGGTGACCCTCGGGTCACATTTGGCCCCACCCTGGGGGTCACAGTTTTACATAGGCTTGTATAGGGAAAAACTGAAAAAAATCTTCTTCTGTGGAACCACATGGCACAGAGCTCTCGTGCATTACATGTAGCATCAGCTTATGGTCCTCTACCAAGTTTGTTCAAATGGTTACCCTGGGGTCAAATTTGACCCAGCCCCGTGGGTCACAGTTTTACATAGACTTATATAGGAAACACATTATAAAGTCTTCTTCTCTGGAACTACAAGAGCCATAGGTTTAATATTTTGCATTTACTATATATACTCTTATGGTCCTTTACCAAGTTTGTTGAAATGGTGGCCCCACCCCAGGGGTAATGTTTTACATAGACTTGTTTAGGGAAAAACTTAAAATCTCTTCTCTGAAACCACAAAGCTCTCATCAATTACATGTAGCCCTCGGGTCACATTTGGCCCTGCCCAAGGTGTTACTCTCTAGCAATTCATTTTGTATTTGATATTTACCAAACTGTGTCAGTGTCTTTATATCAATGTTGTTATAACAGAGCCCACATTTCTTGAACAATCTTAACCAAACTTGCACAGATTGTATACGACCATAAGATTTTGAAGAAGTTTGATAATGTGCCAGTACTCAGGTGATCGATGTAGGACCATCTTGGCCCTCTTGTTTTATAGTGTTAACGTTCATTGACGAGGAAGAACTGAATAAAGTTTCATCGCCACGGGTCAATATTTTGCCAAGTTATGAGCTAGGGTGCAGGTCAACATTTTATGAAAAGGGGACATAACTCTGCTAAAATGAAAGTCAAGAGTTATTGGACATGTGTTACGACATTCCTTTGGTTCCATGAAAATGTGTGTGAAGTTTCATGAACATTGGTCAAATGCTTTTCAAGTTATAGCCAGTTGTGAGTTTGGGTATGTTGCAGGTTAAAGTTTTATGAAAAGATGCATAACTCTGCTGAAATGAAATCAGATTTATTGGTAATGGGTAACAATATTATGTGTTGTAAGATGAAGATGTGTGTGAAGTTTTATAAACATAGGTCAACTAATTTTCAAGTTATAGCCAGTTATGAGCTTCAACGTGTTATGTTGCAGGTTAAAGTTTTATGAAAAGAAGCATAACTTGAAAATAAAAGCCGGAGTTATTGATTATGTATAACAACAATTCTTGGGTACGACGAAGGTGTGTGTGTGAAGTTTCATGAACATAGGTCAAATACTTTTCAAGTTATGGCTAAGGTTCGGTTGCAGGTTAAAGTGTGATGGACGAAGGACAAAGCGATACCTAAGTGTCTGCCATGCTAACAGGCGACATAAAAAGGGGTATAACTTTGTCAAAATCGGTTGCAGGGTTATGTTAGTTGGGCGTGACAAGTTATGTATCTATACTGAATATACAGGCCGATTCTGAAATGAGCTTACCAAAAAAGGTTAACCAAGAAAATGACTAAGTATAAAAAGGGGCATAACTTTGTCAAAATAGGTTGCAGAGTTATGCGACTTGTGTGTGACATGTTATCTTTCAATACTGAAAGCATGTGTGAAGTTTCATTAAGTTCTGCCTGGCGGCTACTGAGAAAGGTTACAGGTAACGGTAACGCCGACACTGGGGAGAGTAGTCTGCAAAAAGTCAAGCTAAAAATGAATGAAATCATGAAAAAAAAATGGCCACCAATCCAACACTTTAATAGCAAACAACAAAACAAACAAGAACTATCACTGAAGGTGATGAATAACCCTGTTTGTTTATATAGCCAATGAGAATGGGCCAAATAAAGAATAGCAATGTCTAAAGTATTTGTTAAATGTGAGAAAAAAAATCTACGTAAAACAAAGGTGAATTTCTTCTGTAATGAAAAATTGCAGAACTGAAAATCTTTGATACAAAGACACATCTTATCATCATGTATGAACTGTATGTCAGGTCTACTAACATTATATGTAAACTTCTGAAGTGAGTCGCATTAAGTTCATTATAGAGTGGACACAATTCTAAGTCAATGAAAGTACCATAATTCTATAATAAATTAGGTAATCAACAATCTATGATGTAGAGGGACATAAGGTCATCAGTTGTTATGTATATGAAGTTTGGGAAGAACCCATTGAAAACCTTTTGAGAAATGCAAGTAATAACAAGACCTCAGTCTAAGGGTGTCTCGCCCACTGCGGAATATGAAATGGTAGGATTATGTAAAAACAACAAAGTTGATGATATACGAAAAGTAGGGGAAGGTAAATGGAATAAAGTTATCAGAAAAAGTTAACTGAGGTTAACTTACCTAACCAAAGTGATGTTTAGGGAAATAAATGCAAAATATGACCTTGACCTGGGTATTTTTTGTCGTTCAGGGATGTCCACCTATGCCAACAATACATATAACCAAGTATCAAAGACATAATGTGAAGCAATCACATAAAGTTAACTGAGGTTAAGTTACCTAACCAAGGTTAAGTTACCTAACCAAGGTTAAGTTTGGGGAAAATAATGCAAAATATGACCTTGACCTTGGTATTTTTTGACATTCAGCGCTGTCCACCAATGCCAACAATACATATGACCAAGTATCAAAGACATAAAGTGAGGCAATCACATAAACTTAACTGAGGTTAAGTTACCTAACCAAGGTTGTTACCTAACCAAGGTTAAGTTTGGGGGAAATAATGGAAAGTATGACCTTGACCTTGGTAAATTTTGTCACTCAGTGATGTCCACCAATGCCAACAATACATATGACCAAGTATCAAATAAAGAAATTAAAGCTATCAGAAAAAGTTAACTGAGGTTAACTTACCTAACCGAAGTGTGTTTAGGGAAAATAATGCAAAATATGACCTTGACTTTGGTATATTTTGTCGTACAGCAATGTCAACAATACAATGACCAAGTATCAAAGACATAAAGTAAGGCAATCACATAATGTTAACTGAGGTTAAGTTACCCAACCAAGGTTAATTTACCTAACCAAGGTTAAGTTTGGGGGAAATAATGCAAAATATGACCTTGACCTTGCTAATTTTTGGCATTCAGTGATGTACACTAATGCCAACAATACATATTACCAAGTATCAAACAAAGAAATAAAAGTTATCAGAAACAGTTAACTGAGATTAACTTAACTAACCAAAGTGATGTTTAGGGAAAATAATGCCAAATATGACCTTGACCTTGGTATTTTTGTCGTTCAGCGATGTCCACCAATGCCAACAATACACATGACCAAGTATCAAAGACATAAAGTGAGGCAATCACATAAAGTTAACTTGTTAATTTACCTAACCAAGGTCAAGTTTAGGGAAAATAAGCAAAATATGACCTTGACCTTGGTAATTTTTGTCGTTCAGTGATGTCCACCAATGCCAAGAATACATATGACCAAGTATCAAACAAAGACAAGAAATCCGCCGATTCACGTCTCGCCTTACGGGGGCGGGACTTAGATAAATGATGCTCAAATGAAAGTTTGTAAACATTTTAATAACTAAAAACAATGGTCAAGATCATAGATGAAATCCATGCGTCCAAAAAGATGCACTACCCAAGACACAATTATGTCAAAATAGAATGTATTGTCTTCCAAAGATTAAGCTATAAACTAGGTTTAAAGCATCTAGTGCATAAACATAGTTTGGATGGTGAAGGTCACATCCACATTTGCTTTTTGACACATTGTGATGTACTACCCAAGATACAACTATAAACAAAGTTTGAAAAGTGTAGTCATACAGTTTGCGAGAAATTGACCTAAACACAAAAGTTTAGGGTAAAAATGATCAAGTTATCTGCCCACTGCCTTGGAGGGTCAAGGTCACTTCCACATTTGCTTTGTCACGTTGCAATGTACCACCCAAGATACAACTATAAGCAAAGTTTGGAAGGTCTAGTGCATACAGTTTGTGAAAAAGTGACCTAAACACAAAAGTTGAACATAAAAATTATTAAGTTATCTGCCCTTTGCTTGTAGGGTCAAAGTCACTTCCACATCTGCTTTGTCACATTGCGATGTACCACCCAAGATAGAACTATAAACAAAGTTTGAAAGGTCTAGTGTATACAGTTTGTGAGAAAATGACCTCAACGCAAAACTTGAATGTTGACGACTTCGACACCGCCGGAAAAGCAACACCTATGTCTTTTTTTCTCCGAAAAGGCGAGACAAAAATGAGTTGATCACATACAGTTAACTGAGGTTAACTTACCTAACCACGGTTAAGTTACCTAACCAAGGTTAAGTTTTGGAAAAATAACGCAAAATATGACCTTGACCTTGGTAATTTTGGTCCCTTGACCCAACAAAGCATCTGACAAAGTTTCAGAAATATTCGAGCAGTGATTGTTAAGACATAGTCGATTTAAAATGCCGCCGCCGCCTGAAAAGTGACTGCCATGTCTCGCTACCCACTATCGTGGGCGAGACAAACATGTGTTATGCGACGCAATAGTACAAAAATGTGTTACGGGATGCGATGTAACAAAAGTGTGTTAGGGGACGCGAGTGACGTTACAGACAGCGTGATTCCTATATAGCTCACACTTCACTTTGTGAAAGCTGGGGTATAAAACATTAACCCATTAATTTTCTAGAAGTTCCCTCTGAAATCGAGAAAAATATCTCCTATTGAGGCACAATACTATTCCAGTTTTGAAATGCCCAGACCACTCCACCCAGTTTCACTGATGGGGATTAATTCTAAATATTCAAATCACAAATAGGATTGAAAAGAAAAATTCATCAACCTTTTTGTAGCTAAATATTTTATTGTCCATTTACTGTTCTAATTTAGTCACATAACAAATTGCATTTAAAAAACCGATGTCACATGTATATGTCCAATGTCACATGTATATGTATACAAAAGTTATTTTGTTCCTAATTGTAAACAATGTAGTGTTTTCAAATTTATTAAGACAAACCACAATTACTAAATCAGATGGCATAACAAAATTTAAAATACAAAATAAAGGTTTGAATAATGTATTTAATGACAATTTACTTGTATTGTTCAGCATACAATATATAAACAACGCACAGGTTATTTAAGTACACATGAAAAATAAAGCAAAGATTAGTCCACTTCCAAAGCTACAAATATAGAAAAAATAAATGTAAATTTTGAGAGTCCCGAAACAAAGAAAGTAATAATTCTGACTATATATCTGTTAACCTTTCAGTTGATTTTTTCATAACAATTAATTTAGGTTCAGACAGTGGTCCACATGAGCACAGCCATTAAATGGAATGTGCAGCCAGTCTTACCAAGTAACTTGTTACCAAATAACCTACCGAAACATCCAACTAAAAACAATTCATAATTTTCTATATCTAATCATAAATAAAGGATTTGTTTGCTTGGGTGTTTAACATCATTTTTCAGCACATTTTAGGCTATGTATGAAGGTCGACTTTTTGTGGTGGCGGCAGACCACCCACTTATTCCTGGGTAGAACCAGTACTGTATACCTCCCCACATCTGTGAGAATCGACACTTTCTCGCAAGTTCAGCGGTGAGAGGCGAGAAGGTTTACAGTGCAACGTTGTTAACCCCTCGACCCCACAGCGGTTAGAGGCGAGAAGGTTTACAGTGCAACGTTGTTAACCCCTCGACCACGGAAGCGCTCCCATAAAACAAGACATGATGTCTCGCCTAAAGAAATATGTCCATCATACATGTTTCAAGCGATCTTCATCTTGACAAAATCGAGGGTTTATAGTAATTGTTAATGAAGTCAAGCAAGATTGTCAGCATATCGCAGGGTAGCATTCATAGACTTCCATAATTATATGAAGCTAAATGCAAATATTATTGGATGGACAGGCATTATCATTCTATAGACCGGATTTTGATTTTGCAATCCTGCCCAAAAATAGAACTGTCGCCAGAGGCAGACAAATACCCCCCACTGGCAACTTGTTGGGGAGTGGGTAATTGAATTGGAATTGAATTGGGGTTTTAAGGCGCACCAACACATTACAGGTTATATGGCGCCTAACAGGCATGAACATGCCAGGCTCATCTTCCATGTACATTGAGATAAAATATGGAAAATGGGCCTAGAACCTTCTCACCCTGAACTGCAGAGTTGCTGCAAAGGAGTGGGTAAACATACAAGACTTTGTTCCTATATAGACGTATATTACAGAGAAAAAGCCCAGACAAGAATTCTATTTGATTACCAGGTATGAAATGCATTAAAATACAAAGGGCAATAACTGAGTGGAATATTATCGAACCTGAACGTCACGACAACATGCGCATCTGCACTTGATATTGATGCTTTTAAGCAAGTTTCACAAAATTATAACATGGGGTTTTACAGAAATTTTCTATTTGACTACGAAGTACAAAATGCATTAAAAATGCAAAGGGCCATAACTCAGCGAAAAATTATTGAACCGTAATGTCATGACAGTATGCACATCTCCATTTGATATTGACCTGTCTGCCTGAACTAAGCATACTGTCATGACGTTCCGGTTCAATAATTTTCCACTCAGTTATGGCCCTTGTATTTTTAATGCATTTCATACTTGGTAGTAGGTGACACTGGTGCATGCCAGTATGTATTACTAATCATGATAACCTCGATGAACTAAGTTTAATTGGTGTAGTCTACACGTAGATTAAAAAGATGTAATAAGTACCACTATGACTTGTACTAGCACATATAGGTTGATCTAGCACTAAACTATAAACACACTTGGCATATCTAATCTACGCTAGTTGTGAGAAACTGAGTCAAGATTGATGCCATCGCTGGCGCTAGAAAAGTAACATCAGTCATCACATTTGTTTTATTCCAAAACTGCAAGACAATAAACACCAGCCACTGAAGTGCAGTTATTTGGTGTTTGCAGAGGGGGTACTTGTATTTGTAATTTCAGCGGGTTACCTGTCTGCCTGAATCTGCATCTGAATGCTGTGACATTTTTTATCAGAAATGTTCAGGAATGTACAGATAGAATTACATGATACATAAACCAGACCATATAAATACACTTTGTGAACTTCATTTAATTACTTTGAGACGTGACATTTTTTGTTTCTTTTAAACAGCTGTTGTTAGCTTCATGTCATGAGTAAACAAGTCCTGATAAGGTATGACATTAAAACTATTTAGAGATAATGAGCATTATACAAACTGAAAAGAAACCAAGTGCTGCAGCATATATTTTCTAAAATCACCAACATATTTGTTCTAGATTCAAACACACTGACAACTGACGGACACAAACAAAATATAAGTAGAAGTTATGTACATCTCCTCAATATCAAAAATAACTGTTGCTTTTATCAAATTTCATTATCTGTTACAATAGTAATGGCACATTGTATCAAGATGGTATGGACACGTGGTAATCTTAAAGTGTTTATCAAGCATTGAAGCTATTGTATCCAGTATCGTATTCACTTTAAAGACATTTTCTATAGTTTCTTCTGCTTAACAAATTTTCTTCAAACTTTTTGTGCCGTAATTCTGTTATATATATAGACAGAAAATGCAAAATTAATGGTAGATCACCATAATTGTTAAAAATTTTAAAAAAATATTTGTAATGCCACCATGTCAATCTGTCCAAAAAGTTGAACAAGTCCATGAAATAGCTAAATAAGACATTTTTGAAGTCGAATCATTTATTCATTGGTCACAATTATGCTAAAATTGTATTAAAGTAAAGAACATTTAATTATAATAACATTTAAAGCTCATCTTTATGTAAAACCTATCTTTTTTTACAAAATCTGTTGAGACCATTACTCACAATTTGTGCACAAATTAGCCCATAATGATACAATTTCCTTCTTTTTTTTTGTATTCCCAATAATGGAATTTGTTTAAACTTTCTATGCATATAGTTTTAACATATGTGCAATAAAAATATTATGTCCCCATGCTTGTTCAAAATTAATTTTTTTGAAACCCTACCCCTATGCTAAAAGGCCAAGTTTTGTATGAAATTATATAGAAATGGTATATTTCCTTTTTTGTTATGTTCCTAATAACAGAATTTAAACTTCCTAGTTTGTTATATATCTAAACATATTGTTAGGCAATATATGCAATTAAAATTATAGGTCACCATGCATATTGAGATTTAATATTGGTTTTTGGAACCCTACCATTATGCTTAATTTTTTTTATTTTGTTTGAATTTTTACAAAATGTTATATTTTTCCTATTTTATGTATTTTTCTAATAATAGGCATTTATATAAATAAAGACAATAAATACAACTAGACATCAAGAGCAACATTCCTGTACATTTTTAGGAAAACCCATCCAATAGTTTTAGAAGAGGTCGCCCAAAATTCTGCTCATGAAAAACTACAGAAAATGCCTTTAAACCTGCTTGCATATAAATAAATTTATAATATTTAGTTTTCAATGTTTCTCACTGATTTTACCATTCGTGCATTTTTATCAACAGTTAATTACATGTAAATTAATTTACTTCATATTTATTTTAGTGTAATTAATATTAATGATTGAACAAATGCAAGTTATGCAGAAGAACTAGCGGGATGCTGTAAGTTGTAAAAAAATCTGATTGCCAT
This sequence comes from Cyrtodaria siliqua, assembly GCA_037043455.1. Classification (NCBI taxonomy): domain Eukaryota; kingdom Metazoa; phylum Mollusca; class Bivalvia; order Adapedonta; family Hiatellidae; genus Cyrtodaria; species Cyrtodaria siliqua. Next base: position 14,602 of record JAWPHD010013607.1, on the reverse strand, counting down.
GTGTCCCTTCAAGAGAATTTATAATACAGATTGCATGAAGTTAATAAATAAGTTGAACAAGAGACAGATTTGTTATTTGTTTTGTTTCCAGAAACTTTACAAGAAATAATTGCACATGTTGGATTAGTTGAAAAGTAGAAAAGTCAATGTTTACTGGCAATATATATATAAAACTTTGTATGCGAGGCTGCTGCACATCATTACCAATTTGGACTGAAAGTTACTGGAATTATAAGAACAATGTTAGTGAGGATATATATGAAATTTGAACACTGTACTCTAAAGAACAACAAAATTATAAAAATTTAATACACTTTAACACAATTGTTTTTGAGACGATACAAATATTTAAGAGGCAACTAACATTGACGTAAATTTTAACGCAAACTTTAACGCTAACATATTGCATTATAACTTTCTTGTCCTTTGAGTAGAATGTTCAAATTCATATATAAACTCCTGGTCATTGTCCTTCTTAATGCCAATAACTTCCAGCCCTCCAACTGACCCTGGGTCGGAGTCAAAGTCACTTAAATACATGTACCGTCAATATTTGCGTTAACATTTGGTGACGGTACATGTATTTAAGCAACATTGACTCGGACCCAAGGTCAGTTGGAGGGCTGGAAGTTATTGGCATTAAGACGGACAATGACCAGGATATAGATATATGAACATTCTACTCCCAAGGACAAAAAAGTTACAATACAGTATGTTGACGCCATCGAGCCCGCCAACATTAGCGGTGCCTATTTCTCGCATTTTTCAAAAGGCGAGACAAAAAGGAGGAATTTGATTCAAAGAAGGTATACATTCAACTTTATTAAAGAACATGTAAAAAACCCATCCTATTCGCTATATATGGATTCCGTAATCAGAAAACAAGTAAATCAAGAAGTGTATAGGAAGCAGAGAACCAGTAAATCAAGGTGTGTATAGGAAGCAGAGAACCAGTGAAACAATGTGTGTATAAAAAGCAGAGAATCAGTAACTCAAGGAGTGTATTGGAAGCAGAGAACCAATCAGGTGTGTATCGGAAGCAGAGAACCAGTAAATCAAGGTGTGTATAGGAAGCAGAGAACCAGTGAAACAATGTGTGTATAAAAAGCAGAGAATCAGTAACTCAAGGAGTGTATTGGAAGCAGAGAACCAATCAGGTGTGTATCAGAAGCAGAGAACCAGTAAATCAAGGTGTGTATAGGAAGCAGAGAACCAGTCAGGTGTGTATCGGAAGCAGAGAACCAGTAAATCAAGGTGTGTATAAGAAGCAGAGAACCAGTAAAACAATGTGTGTATAAGAAGCAGAGAACCAATTAGGTGTGTATCGGAAGCAGAGAACCAGTAAATCAAGGTGTGTATAAGAAGCAGAGAATCTGTAAATCAAGGAGTGTATTGGAAGCAGAGAACCAATCAGGTGTGTATCGGAAGCAGAGAACCAGTAAATCAAGGTGTGTATAGGAAGCAGAGAACCAGTAAAACAATGTGTGTATAAGAAGCAGAGAATCTGTAAATCAAGGAGTGTATTGGAAGCAGAGAACCAATCAGGTGTGTATCAGAAGCAGAGAACCAGTAAATCAAGGTGTGTATAGGAAGCAGAGAACCAGTCAGGTGTGTATCGGAAGCAGAGAACCAGTAAATCAAGGTGTGTATAAGAAGCAGAGAATTTGTAAATCAATGTGTGTATAAGAAGCAGAGAACCAATTAGGTGTGTATCGGAAGCAGAGAACCAGTAAATCAAGGTGTGTATAAGAAGCAGAGAATCTGTAAATCAAGGAGTGTATTGGAAGCAGAGAACCAATCAGGTGTGTATCGGAAGCAGAGAACCAGTAAATCAAGGTGTGTATAGGAAGCAGAGAACCAGTAAAACAATGTGTGTATAAGAAGCAGAGAATCTGTAAATCAAGGAGTGTATTGGAAGTAGAGAACCAATCAGGTGTGTATCGGAAGCAGAGAACCAGTAAATCAAGGTGTGTATAGGAAGCAGAGAACCAGTAAAACAGTGTGTGTAGGAAGCAGAGAACCAGTAAAACAATGTGTGTACAGGAAGCAGAGAACCAGTAAATCAAGGTGTGTATAGGAAGCTGAGAACCAATCAGGTGTGTATAGGAAGCAGAGAACCAATAAATCAAAGAGGTTTAGGAAGCAGAGAACCAGTAAATCCAAGAGTGTATAAAATCCAGTGTAGATAGGTTCATGCCTGAAAACGTGCAAAAGTTATACAAACTGGTCATAATGTTCGCTACGGAGAAAACAATTTGTCATGATGTTTTGTTCAAGTTTTTTTCAGACTTTGCACATCTGATAGTTCTTCTTTTAACAGTAAAAGTTAAAGACACTCACTACCGAATTTATTGGCGTATACTGCGCATGTGCAGATATTGCCAAATCCGACTTCGAGACCAAGAACCTGGGAAAAATATTTTTTGTTTTTCTATTGTACTGTAAATTGCGTATGTCAATTTTAAAACAGTAGATCACTATTTTGAAGCCTTAGCCGAAGAGCAATTGTAAAACGAAATCTGATTGGCTAAAAATGTCTTTGTGTTTAATATTTACTCAATTTCAATAACATTGTAATTTTATTTTGTAATAAAAGTAAACATTCCAAATGCATCATATTTTATACAGAAAATAAGAACAACTTTAGTTCGATTTGTTCTTGCTGGTAAACAGCGGATATACATCATTCGGCAATTCAGACTTTTTTTGCTCGATTTACACTGAAAAAAAGAGTAAACAATTCAGATTTTCAGATACCAAGCATCCCTCCTCCAAGCCAAAGATCTGCCGACAAATACGGTAATACTACAACTATACTCCTCAAAATAAGTTAGGGAACATCCGATCTTTATTTCAATAAGATTAAAGTTTGCATCATCGCACAAGTTTAAATACACATTGCATTCCAAAAATGGAAACTGTCTGTATTCTTAGGAATATTTTAAACCAAAAAATATAATTTAAATATTCAGATTTTGGAATTTCAATAAAATGCTTTATCCAAAAATATTATTTCGTATTATTTTCAAGATTATTGATTCCTTAACAAACATCTGTCACCATTCCCTTTAGAAGAACTCTACAGATAAGCGTGCAGTGCCAAATATGCAACTAGGTCTTGGAACATTTACCTCATTTTGGATGGGATGAAAAATCAGCGTTTTTCAAAACTGTTCGGTGTATGCATTTAAACCGTCAAATATTAGGTTCGTCAATTTTGGGGGAAATTAAAATTACGCATCCATAGTTCCATTGGTAGTGATTAAACATAATGAATAAATTGACAAAATATATTAAAACTTTTAGTATTGTTGTTTTGGGGCAAATTAATGATTTTTAGACATCATCAAACATCTCGAACTCTTTTTAATTAACAGAACAATGTATATCAACGTTTTGTTCTTTCATCCAATGCAGAAGACCTGACAACTTCAAGTTTAATGCAACATTGCTTACACATTCTGTGTAACCTTTTGCAAATGGTATATAGTCAGTTTCACTGGTAAACATGTGGAGAAATATTCTTGCAGTCCTTAACTTATTTTGAGGAGTATATATATATATAAACAAAATAAAAATTGAATTGAATTGGGTTTTAAGGCGCACCAACACATGAAAAGGTTATATGGCGCCTGACAGGCATGAACATGGCAGGCTCATCTTCCATGTACATCGAGATAAAATATGGAAAATGGGCCTAGAACCTTCTCACCCTGAACTGCAGAGTTGCTGCAAATTCTATCGTAGAAACTCCATTTACGCTGGAGCCACGTTTATTGTTTTTCTGCCACTGCTCTTTTGATGCGAGCGAGATAGTACCTGAAACAATGCAGGGATCATGATAAAGACCTTTAATGAAAATGAACAAAAAATGATAAAATGAACATGAATTTGGGGGGATTCTACCCCTCTGCCTACAACTCCAAAGGGATCTGCAGTGGCCCTATTCTTTGCCCCGTGACCAAACGGGGCACCCGTGAACCACACGGGGCACAAAATAAAAAAGCTTAAATGTTTATGAAGGGGACTACATCAAAACAAAACTGGGGCATGAGTATAAGCGTTTATTTATCCTCACTGTATTGCACTGCATGGGCATTTCTGTGAGCAGACATGGGTTTTAAAGTCTCATCCGAAGGACTATTCAGATCTTTTTTTTTAAGTATGTTGAGAATTAATCCAAATTTAGTCCTGGCTGGTATAGAACGCATTGGATTACTAAACCAAGGTGATAACCATTACACAACAGCCCTACCTGTAACAAAACACAACAGCCCTACCTGTAACAAAACACAACAGCCCTACCTGTAACAAAACACAACAGCCCTTCCTATGTAACAAAACATAACACACATTTGTGAACTACACCGGATGCTAAACAAACACTTAACAAACAAACTAAGCAATAAGAAGAAACAAAAAAAAAAGCCAAGGACAAGCATGATGATGGAGACTGCACTACTATAATGGCATGATGTTAAATGTTCAAGCAAGCTAACTTTTGTTTCCTCAAACAGCTACAGGAGCTTGAATGTAGTCTGAGGGATGTAGTTCACCACACTGTTGTGTAATAGTGTGAATGTAGTCTGAGGGATGTAGTTCACCACACTGTTGTGTAATAGTGTGAATGTAGTCTGAGATATGTAGTTCACCAGACTGTTGTGTAATAGTGTGAATGTAGTCTGAGGGGTGTAGTTCACCACACTGTTGTGTAATAGTGTGAATGTAGTCTGAGGTATTTAGTTCACCAGACTTGTGTAATATTGTGAATGTAGTCTGAGGGATGTTGTTCACCAGACTGTTGTGTACTAGTGTGAATGTAGTCTGAGGGATGTAGTTCACCAGACTGTTGTGTAATAGTGTGAATGTAGTCTGAGGGATGTAGTTCACCACACTGTTGTGTAATAGTGTGAATGTAGTCTGAGGGATGTAGTTCACCACACTGTTGTGTAATAGTGTGAATGTAGTCTGAGGGATGTAGTTCACCACTTTTGTGTAATAGTGTGAATATATTCTGAGAGATGTAGTTCACCAGACTGTTGTGTAATAGTGTGAATGTAGACTGAGGGATGTAGTTCACCAGATGTGTGTAATAGTGTGAACGTAGTCTGAGGGATGTATTTCACCAGTTGTGTAATAGTGTGAATATAGTCTGAGAGATGTAGTTCACCAGACTGTTGTGTAATAGTGTGAATGTAGTCTGAGGGATGTAGTTCACCAGACTGGTGTGTAATAGTGTGAATGTAGTCTGAGGGATGTAGTTCACCAGACTGTTGTGTAATAGTGTGAATGTAGTCTGAGGGATGTAGTTCACCACACTGTTGTGTAATAGTGTGAATGTAGTCTGAGGGATGTAGTTCACCACACTGTTGTGTAATAGTGTGAATGTAGTCTGAGGGATGTAGTTCACCACACTGTTGTGTAATAGTGTGAATGTAGTCTGAGGGATGTAGTTCACCACTTTTGTGTAATAGTGTGAATATATTCTGAGAGATGTAGTTCACCAGACTGTTGTGTAATAGTGTGAATGTAGACTGAGGGATGTAGTTCACCAGACTGTTGTGTAATAGTGTGAACAATGTTAGATGAGCAATAAATAGCTTTTTCATTATATATAAATGAAAGATACACACAACATTATAATACAGCACAAAACATGCATTTGAAGAACTCACTAAACGTGGAAGCTAGATGGTTCGAGTCACTAGATGTAAAGGTCAGTAATTTTACTTGATGTATTAAGTTTGAAGACTGTAAGATAAAAGTGTCTCAAACACGGCTGGTTGGATGGTTGAATGGAGTTTTACTTCTTTTTCAGTACATTTTAGACTATAAAACAGTACTGTAAAACTTCCGCTATTCGTACAAATTGACACTTTCTAACTTACAAGTTGAGTTCCCAGTGGGATTCGAACCTGCAGCAGCAAGAGAAACACGGAGTTAAATGCAAACACTGATATTTTTTGGATGCATTAACATGTTTTTTATAAAAATACAAAATATACATTACAGCATGTTTACACTATGGAATTTTCTTATTTATACTAAAGCTAGTAGGTAAGTAAATGACTTTATCAAACAAACAAAAAACAGATGTATAACGTGTAATTCAGTCATGTCTTTGCCAAAAATAAGTTTTGAGATTTCTCATTTGACCAGGTGACTTTGGGAACCCTTGATTAGTTTATAAAAAACGTGGTATGTCATTGAAAATGTCAAATCCAGTTTGGCCAAAAAGTATATTAATTACAACACATTAAATATATATAAAACATAACAATAAACTCTATCCTTGGTTAAATGTATAAACCACGATTTTTAAACATACATATTACAGACTACAACACATTAACAATAATATTTTTAAAAAAGCACTGCTTCATAATCCCAAGAAAAAACGTTCAACAGTCCTTACTGTAAAAACATCTGGAGGGCTTCCACAGTCAACTTATAATTAAAAGTGGGCAGATAAAATGAACCCATGTTTAGGAATCACCACAGAAATAATGACCGATGACTGCTTCATCCAGGCTCATTATGTGCGATGGCCTATAAATACAGGTAACTGTTAAAGCTTGTTCCTGCAGCAGATGCCATTCTGAATCCTGCACAATGGGGACCATTACAGAAATACACAGTACAGTGCATCATGATTATTATGTAAGATATGAAGGGCTTCTCAACATGGATAACTCCGTATTTGTAGGACATACAACAAATTTAACAACACATTTCTATTCCAAAAAACTTCAGTAATGTCGATATATTTGTTACAAATATTTATTTCTAATTATCCGCCGGCCATTCCCAAGTTTCCGGTTCAAAGCTCTCGTAGGCTGTTGAGTACATGCAGTTCCAAATGAAATCTTTCTTGTTCTGTGGTTCAGGATACAGGGAAGCAAGGTCTTGCTTGTATACATATTCACCGAGTTCAGTGGCGATCTTCAGTGACACTTCCTGTATTTGTGAAAGTGGTGGGTAGATGCGACCTTGAGCCAGATGTTCATCTGTGACCAGACTGGCGCATGTCTAAAATAGATCAGATGAGATAAAAATACAAACTTGATAAAGTTCTACCTTCAGAACATTTTATAACAAGAGAATAAGAGGTTTGGAGAAGATAAGCACAAATATGAAAGTGCACAACCAAAGTTACATTGTGGGCAAGCTTTATTAAAAAAATGTCATTGTAAGTGACAAATGCCCCCTGAAGTGACCTTTGACCTCTAAGTGTGACCTTGACCTTGGAGCCACGGACCTGGGTTTTGTGCGCGACAAGTCGTCTGGTTGTGGTGAGCACTTGTGCCAAGTTATTTGAAAATCCATCCAGGAATGCAAAAGTTATTGACCGGACATGATTTGACCTTTGACCTCTAAGTGTGACCTTGACCTTGGGGCCACAGACCTGGATTTTGTGCGCGACATGTCACCTTGTTGTGGTGAGCACTTGTGCCAAGTTATTTGAAAATCCGTCTATGAATGCCAGAGTTATTGACCGAACACAATTTGACCTTTGACCTCTAAGTTTGAGCTTGACCTTGGAGCCATGGACCTGGATTTTGTGCTTAACACATAGTCTTGTTGTAGTGAGCACTTGTGCCAAGTTATTTGAAAATCCATCAGGGAATACCAGAGTTATTGACCTTTGACCTCTAAGTGTGACCTTTACCTTAGAGCCACGGACCTGGATTTTGTGCACGACATGTCGTCTTGTTGTGGTGAGCACTTGTGCCAAGTTATTTGAAAATCCGTCCATGAATGCCCGAGTTATTGACCAAACATTATTTGACCTTTGACCTCTAAATGTGACCTTGACCTTGGAGCCACGGACCTGAATTTTGTGCGCCACATGTCGTCTTATTGTGGTGAGCACTTGTACCAAGTGATTTGAAAATCTGTCCATGAATGTCAGAGTTATTAACCGGACACGAAAGCACTTCGTTTTGACCTTTGAAGAGTTATTAACCGGACACGAAAGCAGTTTGTTTTGACCTTTGACCTCTAAGTGTGACCTTGAAGCCATAGATCTAGACTTTGTGGTGAGCAATTGTGCCAAGTTATTTGAAAATCCGTCCATTATTGTCACAGTTATTAACCGGACACGATTCTACGGACCAACGAACGAATGAAGGGACTGACGGACAGTGCGACTACTATATGCCACCCTTTGGGGGCATAGAAAATGTTTGAGCGTGTTCAGAGAAAATGTACTTTATGAAAAATTGCTAATGAATGACAGATGCCAGATGAAATACCGTTGCATATGCTTTTGGCCACCAGAGCTAGAAATCTAACGCGTGTTAATCTAATTTTAAACAAGAGGCCCAAGAGGGCCTGTGGACGCTCTACTGGCTAACATGGCTCTTATAACATCAATAAAGCAAGTGACTGCCATTTACGTTTTTTTGAAAGTTTCGAGCAAAAAACCAGCTTTTCTGACTAAATCAAGGGCCATAACTAAAGAATCTGGTAAAGTTTGGTAAAAGATCAGATGAAAAGTGAAGGCCCTACCGTATAAACGAGGCAAAATATAGCATTTTTAACTAAATCAAGAGCCATAACTCCTCTGTTAATGATCCGACTGGTCCAACATAGAGCTAAAAAAAGATCAAAAAATTATTATTATTTTTTATTTATTTTTTTAAAAAAATAAAAAATATAGAAAACAAGAGGCCCAAGAGGGCCTGTGGACGCTCTACTGGCTCTAGATAAAGTTGATGTATAAGGGGCCATAACTCTTTCAAATATCGTTCAACCATAACGTGGTGAAGATATACGCAACTAGGCTTGGTACTGATTGTCCCTGACAAGTTTCGTTGAAAACCAGCCAGAGGTTCAGGAGAACTAGTCTGTACAAAGTTAGTGTATTAAAACCTTTAAGGGGTCATAACTCTGCCAAAATTCATTCAACAACAACACGACAATGTCAGGTGCAACTATGCTTGGTACTGATTATCCCCATCAAGATTCGTTGAAATCCAGCAAGGAATTCAGAAGAGACTAATCTGGACAACGTTTGGCTATTAAAACCTTTAAAGGGCCATAACTCTGCCAAAAATTATTCAACACGAATATGGTGACGATATGCACAACTAGGATTGATACTGATCATCCTTGTCAAGTTTCGTTAAAATCCAGTCAGGGGTTCAGGAGTACTAGCCCGGAAAATGTGTATCAAAAAACTTTAAAGGGCCATAACTCCATCAAAAATCTGTTAACCAGAATGCCACGATGATATGCACAACTATGCTTGGTGATGATCATCCCTGTAAAGTTTCGTTGAAATGTGGGGAGGCGTTCAGGAGAACTAGTCCAGACAAAGTTTGTGTATTAAAACCTTTAAAGGGCCATAACTCTGCCAAAAATCATTCAACAGAAACATGGCAATGATTTGCACAACTAGACCTGATACTGATCATCCTTGTCAAGTTTCGTTAAAATCCAGCCAGGTGTTCAGGAGAACTAGTCCAGACAAAGTTTGTGTATTAAAACCTTTAAAGGGACTCCACCAAAATCATTCAACCGGAACACGGTGATGATATGTACAACTAGGCTTGGTACTGATCATCCTTGAAAAGTTTCACTGAAATCTGGCCAAATGAAGGCCCTTTCTTCTTAATGAGGCCAAAATATAGCATATTTCAGAAAATCAAGGGCCATAACTCCGGTGTAAATGGTCCAATCTGGCTGTTTTAAAATTTGTTGGAGCTTTCATTGATAGTAACAATCTGGTAAAGTTTGGTAAAGATCGGATGAAAAATGAAGGCCCTATCGTAGTATTGAGGCAAAATATAGCATATTTAACTAAATCAAGGGCCATAACTCCGCTGTTACTGGTCCGATCTGGTTGGTTTTCAAACTTTTCTGAGCTTTCATTTATATTAACAATCTGGTAAAGTTTGGTAAAGATCGGACGAAAAATCAAGACCCTATCGTAATATACTCTTTTCAACTAAATCAAGGGCCATAACTCCACTGTTCTGGTCCGATCTGGCTGGTTTTCGAACTTGTCCAAGCTTTCATTGAAATTAACAATCTGGTAATGTTTGGTAAAGATCGGATGAAAAATGAAGACCCTATCGTCTTAACGAGGCAAAATATAGCCTTTCTAACTAAATCAAGGGCCATAACTCCGCTTTCACTAGTCCGATCTGGCTTGTTTTTGAACTTATCCGAGCTTTCATTGATATTAACAAGATGATAAAGTTTGGTAAAGATCGGATGAAAAATGAAGGCCCTATCGTCTTAACGAGGCAAAATATAGAATTATTAACAAAATCAAGGGCTATAACTCTGCTGTTGCTGGTCCGAACTGGCTGGTTTTCGAACTTGTCCAAGCTTTCATTGATAGTAACAATCTGGTACAGTTTGGTAACGATCGAATGAAAAATGAAGGCCCTATCATCTTAACGAGGCAACATATAGCATTTTTAACTAAGTCAAGGGCCATAACTCCGCTGTTACTGGTTCGATCTGGCTGGTTTTCGAACTTGTCTGAGCTTTCATTGCTATTAACAATCTGGAAAAGTTTAGTAAAGATCGGATCAAAAATGAAGGCCCTATCGTCTTAAGGAGGCAACAAATAGCATTTTTAACTAAGTCAAGGGCCATAGCTCCGCTGTTACAGGTTCGATCTGGCTGCTTTTCGAACTTGTCCGAGCTTTCATTGATATTAACATACTGTTAAAGTTTGGTAAAGATTGGATGAAAAATATAGGCCCTATCGTCTTAACGAGACAAAAGTTAACGACGGACGGACGACGGACAACTCGCCATCCTATAAGAGCTAAAAATTAAAAAATAAATAAAAAAAATAAGAAAAATAAAAAAAGAAAGTCATAAAATCTGGTAAAGTTTGGCAAAGATCAGATGCAAAATGAAGGCCCTATCGTACGCCGAGGCAAATTATCGCATTTTTAACAAAATCAAGGGTCATAACTCCGCTGTTACTGGTCCGACCTGGCTGGTTTTCGAACTTGACCGAGCTTTCATTGACATTAACAATCTGATAAAGTTTGGTAAAGATCGGATGATAAATGAAAGCCTTATCGTCTTAAAGAGGCAAATTATAGCATTTTGAACTAAATCAAGGGCATTAACTCCGCTGTTACTGGTCCAATATGGATGGTTTTCGAACTTGTCCGAGCTTTCATTGATATTAACAATCTGATACAGTTTGGTAAAGATCAGATGAACAATGAAGCCGCTATCGTCTTAACGAGGCAAAATATAGCATTTTGAACTAAATCAAGGGCCATAACTCCGCTGTTACTAGTCCGATCTGGCTGTTTTTTGAACTTATCCGAGCTTTAATTGATATTAACAAGATGATAAAGTTTGGTAAAGATCGGATGAAAAATGAAGGCCCTATCATCTTAACGAGGCAAAATATAGAATTATTAACAAAATCAAGGGCTATAACTCTGCTGTTGCAAGTCCGAACTGGCTGGTTTTCGAACTTGTCCAAGCTTTCATTGATAGTAACAATCTGGTACAGTTTGGTAACGATCGGATGAAAAATGAAGGCCCTATCGTCTTAACGAGGCAACATATAGCATTTTTAACTAAGTCAAGGGCCATAACTCCGCTGTTACTGGTTCGATCTGGCTGGTTTTCGAACTTGTCTGAGCTTTCATTGCTATTAACAATCTGGTAAAGTTTAGTAAAGATCGGATTAAAAATGAAGGCCCTATCGTCTTAAGGAGGCAACAAATAGCATTTTTAACTAAGTCAAGGGCCATAACTCCGCTGTTACAGTTTCGATCTGGCTGCTTTTCGAACTTGTCCGAGCTTTCATTGATATTAACATACTGTTAAAGTTTGGTAAAGATTGGATGAAAAATATAGGCCCTATCGTCTTAACGAGACAAAAGTTAACGACGGACGGACGACGGACGGACGGAAGACGGACAACTCGCCATCCTATAAGCTCTGCTGGCCCTTGGCCAGTAGAGCTAAAAATTAAAAAAAAATAAAAAAAAATAAGAAAAATAAAAAAAGAAAGTCATAAAATCTGGTAAAGTTTGGCAAAGATCAGATGCAAAATGAAGGCCCTATCGTACGCCGAGGCAAATTATAGCATTTTTAACAAAATCAAGGGTCATAACTCCGCTGTTACTGGTCCGACCTGGCTGGTTTTCGAACTTGACCGAGCTTTCATTGACATTAACAATCTGATAAAGTTTGGTAAAGATCGGATGATAAATGAAAGCCTTATCGTCTTAAAGAGGCAAATTATAGCATTTTGAACTAAATCAAGGGCATTAACTCCGCTGTTACTGGTCCGATATGGATGGTTTTCGAACTTGTTCGAGCTTTCATTGCTATTAACAATCTGATACAGTTTGGTAAAGATCAGATGAACAATGAAGCCGCTATCGTCTTAACGAGGCAAAATATAGCATTTTGAACTAAATCAAGGGCCATAACTCCGCTGTTAACAGTCCGATCTGGCTGGTTTTTGAACTTATCCGAGCTTTCATTGATATTAACAAGATGATAAAGTTTGGTAAAGATCGGATGAAAAATGAAGGCCCTATCGTCTTAACGAGGCAAAATAAAGAATTATTAACAAAATCAAGGGCTATAACTCTGCTGTTGCTGGTCCGAACTGGCTGGTTTTCGAACTTGTCCAAGCTTTCATTGATAGTAACAATCTGGTACAGTTTGGTAACGATCGGATGAAAAATGAAGGCCCTATCGTCTTAACGAGGCAACATATAGCATTTTTAACTAAGTCAAGGGCCATAACTCCGCTGTTACTGGTTCGATCTGGCTGGTTTTCGAACTTGTCTGAGCTTTCATTGCTATTAACAATCTGGAAAAGTTTAGTAAAGATCGGATTAAAAATGAAGGCCCTATCGTCTTAAGGAGGCAACAAATAGCATTTTTAACTAAGTCAAGGGCCATAACTCCGCTGTTACAGGTTCGATCTGGCTGCTTTTCGAACTTGTCCGAGCTTTCATTGATATTAACATACTGTTAAAGTTTGGTAAAGATTGGATGAAAAATATAGGCCCTATCGTCTTAACGAGACAAAAGTTAACGACGGACGGACGACGGACGGATGGACGGAAGACGGACAACTCGCCATCCTACAGTAGAGCTAAAAATTAAAAAAAAATTTAAAAAATAAGAAAAATAAAAAAAGAAAGTCATAAAATCTGGTAAAGTTTGGCAAAGATCAGATGCAAAATGAAGGCCCTATCGTACGCCGAGGCAAATTATCGCATTTTTAACAAAATCAAGGGTCATAACTCCGCTGTTACTGGTCCGACCTGACTGGTTTTCGAACTTGACCGAGCTTTTATTGACATTAACAATCTGATAAAGTTTGGTAAAGATCGGATGATAAATGAAAGCCTTATCGTCTTAAAGAGGCAAATTATAGCATTTTGAACTAAATCAAGGGCATTAACTCCGCTGTTACTGGTCCGATATGGATGGTTTTCGAACTTGTCCGAGCTTTCATTGATATTAACAATCTGATACAGTTTGGTAAAGATCAGATGAACAATGAAGCCGCTATCGTCTTAACGAGGCAAAATATAGCATTTTGAACTAAATCAAGGGCCATAACTCCGCTGTTACTAGTCCGATATGGCTGGTTTTCGAACTTGACTGAGCTTTCATTGATATTAACAATGTGGTAAAGATTGGTAAAGATAGGATGAAAAATGAAGGCCCTATCATCTTAACGAGGCAAAATATAGCATTCTGAACTAAATCAAGGGCCATAATTCCACTGTTACTGGTCCGATACGAATGGTTTTCAAACGTGTTAATTCTATGTAAGATGTTTGATAGGATTATTATTGTGCATATCCATTTTGTATTTACTGTTATTTGATAGATTTTATGCAATATTTATGTCAAGGGCCATAACTCCGCTGTTACTGGTTCGATCTGGCTGCTTTTCGAACTTGTCCGAGCTTTCATTGATATTAACACACTGTTATAGTTTGGTAAAGATTGGATGAAAAATATAGGCCCTATCGTCTTAACGAGACAAAAGTTAACGACGGACGGACGACGGACGGACGGAAGACGGACAACTCGCCATCCTATAAGCTCTGCTGGCCCTTGGCCAGTAGAGCTAAAAATAAAATAAAAAAGAAAAAAAAAGAAAAAAAGAAAGTCATAAAATCTGGTAAAGATTGGCAAAGATCAGATGCAAAATGAAGGCCCTGTCGTACGCCGAGGCAAATTATCGCATTTTTAACAAAATCAAGGGTCATAACTCTGCTGTTACTGGTCCGACCTGGCTGGTTTTCGAACTTGACCGAGCTTTCATTGACATTAACAATCTGATAAAGTTTGGTAAAGATCGGATGATAAATGAAAGATTTTATCGTCTTAACGAGGCAAAATATAGCATTTTGAACTAAATCAAGGGCCATAACTCCGCTGTTACTAGACCGATATGGTTTTCGAACTTGTCCGAGCTTTCATTGATATTAACAATGTGGTAAAGTTTGGTAAAGATAGGATGAAAAATGAAGGCCCTATCATCTTAACGAGGCAAAATATAGCATTCTGAACTAAATCAAGGGCCATAACTCCACTGTTACTGGTCCGATACGAATGGTTTTCGAACTTGTCC
>JAWPHD010013606.1:0-67042 GCA_037043455.1 Cyrtodaria siliqua | reverse complement strand
TACACATGGTAGATAACCAATAATAAGTTCACTACACATGGGAGAATAAAACAATAAGTACCCAACGCCTGGGAGAATCCAACAATAAGTACACTACACCTGGAAGAAACCTGTGGGTTCTAGTATACCTTGGTTTAACAATCAAATTACAATTACATAGGTAATTTTGCCATATAAAGGAAACATACGATTGCATTCTCTTTTTAAAACACTTTATATTTTTCAATTATTATTTAATTTTCATATGGTACTTATATTATAATTCTTATATGAAAGGTTTTATATCAGAATCATGTACTGGTCCTTTTATATAAGTACCATATAAAAGGTAGCATATGAGAATCATATAATAATCATATATGATATGTGTGGCAGAATTGGTAGTTACAAGAAGTAAGACATCTATCCAAACAAATACTTAAATAATTCCATAACATTTAGATACCTCATTTCCATTTTGTGCAGAACACGTATTTTTTCTATCGCTGAACGAGAGTGAAATAAACTACACGAGAGTGAAATAAACTACACGAGAGTGAAATAAACTTTGTTCAGCATCTGAAATTATGCGGTAAGAAAAAAAATTAGCTGGAAACAAAATTCAGGAAGTTGGAAAACACGTTTCAAGAAATGTCAGACTCATATGTGTATGATTATTTCTGACTAGACGGTCTTATTCCAAACCATAAGGCACTACTTTCTATGCATCTAATCATTATTTACTTCTTTGAACTAGGTTTTGAGTTCCCGCAGATCAATTACGATCTCTACAACGGCAAGAAATACAGGTATACGTATGGTGTCGGGTACCACAACTCCGAAGGCTCGATCTTCAACACGGTAAATCAGCTTAATATTATGTTCCGATTTTAAAAGTCGATCCGAAACGGCAATGGTTTATTATATTCTAGGGAAATGAAACTTCAAAGCTATTTTATTTTTAAAACACGACAACCTTTTAACAAGCATTAAAATTAGCACCTCAATAGATTCTTCATTTTAAACCTCCGCGCATGTAATTAAATAACAGTTAATACTGTATGGAGTTTTGGAGTTTTTCTTCGTCATTATTATGGAACTATACTGAACAAAAAAAGTTTAGCACGATTTTTAGGGGCACATAACATGTCACCGTTAGGCCTTGAGCCAGGACCCCAACATTTTCAATATTGCTACCAACATGACCAACTCAGGTGGCAAATTCTATCATTATTTTTTGGAAAGAGCAATGTCTGTAGACGACATTTTTCCATGATAGCAATCTTGAACGGGTAGCTTATACAGTTTAATTCGAACAATAATAGGTATTTGTAGCATGGTCACAGACAATTCTCTTTGTTCAGACACAGGTGTAAATCGTTTAATTGAAAATAAGACCTGTCAGAATAACTGTGAGAATAACAGTGAGAATAACAGTTAGAATAACTGAAATAGAGCTGAAATGGGCATGCTACAAAACAAATAGAGTATGGTTTCATCTCGTTGGTTAATTTATACACCTCGATGGGCTACGCCCATCTCGATGTTTAAATGAACCAACTCAATTAAACCATACTCTATCTATTACATCACTGTAGCCTTGGCATCAACTTTTGGATGTTCATTTTTGCACATTATTATTTTTTGATAATTGTTAATATACTTTTAAAACATGCAATTAAGTTTATAATTCATATTAGTTTAATACAGAATAAATAAGCTTTGTTTCAGCATTGCATTCTGCTTAAAATCACTATTTTGCTTAAAATTGGAAGTCAAATTACCCAACCCACTACTGACATATTTTTTATGCATAAAGGTTAATATATAATTTTTTTACATCATATGTATAAAGTTGTAAGAATCAGTAATTCACAACTATTCTACGGTGATTTAATTATAACCAATGTGGACCACCGCAAACGAGATTCGGATGGAGCCATGACGACGACGACAGACCACTAGGCATCTCATCTCCTCATGCTTATCACTGAAATATTTACACGACAAGCCAAAGTCACTGGTACCAAATACAATATAAACAACAACCGCAGGGGAGGGTGGGTGGGTTAGTTAGTTTGGAGATAACAATTAAATACCGATTTTTAGAACACAAAAACAGATCGATACTGACAAAATGGCGGTCACTGCAAAGAGGTGTATGCGTTAGAATTACACGTTCATAATAACCTCTGATTTCCACCCCCTGAAATAATTAGTATTTGTTCCCTAGTAGAACAAATCCCAATATTCTGAATTATTGAAAGTGTGTACTATGCAACGTTCAGGCCTTTGCTTGCATATATAATACTGACAAGGGGATCCCTTGGAAGCATTAAGTTCAGCAAGCCTGAAAACAGGACACACGCATCGAACAGGAAGTGTAAGTCTTCCTCAGGATAATTGCAACATCACTATTATTTTCTGATATATGCATATATTGCACAAAAGACATAAACAGTCTAAAGGATTCCAAGTGAAATGGACTTTTTATAAGTCCATTTTTAGGTGTATGCGTTATTCATTACTTACTATAATTAAGACATTTTGTCATTACACATAAAGACACGAAGCAATAGTTAACATATGCAAACACAAAATCCAATTAGATGTCTATGTTAATGCTTTTAATTGCAATTTATGTCTATTTTAACGATGTTTAACACTAGTTTGAATTACTCCACCCACATAAATCACAATAAAGAAGTATGCATATGAAATTGAAAACTATTTGCACGAAAAACATCGAAGAAGAAGCTTAAGGGTAATAGACGACTGTACTAACTGTGTGTGTGTGTGTAATTCTAAGGTTTATAGTCCGTCCGCCAACGAACACGTCAGGGTATACCTGACGCGATGGGCACAATAGAGTCTGGACTTTGACTGTACTAACTACTAACCATGACAACTATTTGTTAGAATTGGTACAGTTGTTACAATAGCACCTTAACATATTCTTTGCATTTTATTATAGTCATAACCTATTTTTGTGCATGCTGAAATAGTGCAAACTGAATGACATTTTCCTAAAAAATATTGAAAGTTTATTGCCAATGACGGGGGTAGTTGCGACAATGACAAGGACTATCACAGAGGGGTCTATGTACTGCCTTAAACCGTCCCTCATTGATTTACTTATTTTTTTGTTCTTGACACAAAGTATACTTTAACCTTTAATTTTGTGTGTGAAGTTATAGAAGATGCACTTTAAAAGAAACAGAATTGAATGAATTGGATGTTGTTAAACGGATTATCAACACATTATATATTATTAAGACCCGCCCCAGGGAGAGTGGAGCTAGCTATACTTTGGAATCCGAGAACCTGCCATGCTCTTAATAACAATTATATTACTATAGTTCCTGCCAGCTAACCCTGGGGTCAAGTGTGACGCGTTCTCAGGCACTCCGACGGTCAGCCGAGTTATAACGTGAAAACCCTAACCCTAGCCCCACTGTACCGTTGACCCTAGGGTCACGGTGTTACATAGAGTTATATAGGAATGTCTATAAAAACTATTTTTCTCTGAAAGTACAAGAGCTAGACGTCTTTAACTTTGCATATGATTAATGTCCGCTACTAAGTTTGTTCACATGGTAACCCTTGATTTAAGTTTGGCCCTGCCCTGTGGGTCACACTATTACATTGAGTTATATAGATAAGCCTTTAAAAATATTCTCCGAATCTGCATGAGCTAAGTGTCTAATATTTTGCATGTAGCAAAAGCTTATGGTCCACTACCTAGTTTGTTCAAATGGTGATACTGGGGGTAATATTTGAACCCGGCCCGGGAATCACAGTTTTATAATTATAGAGTTATATTAGGCATTGTTGTAATTGTTTCTTTAACATGTCAGCACTTAGAGGCGAGGACCCTTGAACCTCTTGTTTGCGACTTGTAGTTGTACACTTTTTATAAAATCACTTCAGAATTAGGTTTAAGAACAGCAAAATTGATAACGAATAGGACTTTTGATGAGGTATAACATTATAAAGACCTAAATGAATTACAATAATTGAAACTTTTATCGTAGGTAAATCTCTATTTTAACGATGTTTACAAATCGCATCTTTAATAAATCCAACTGGCAAAAAGAATTTACGAACCGATTGGGTATTCATATTAAGCGTTGGATAAAATACAGCGACTACTTCAGTTTAGTCAGCAGCATTGTCATCATCTATATATACCCAAAATGAGAAAAATGGTCCTATATATAAACCACAGCACCCACACGCAATGGCACCGTAGGTCCGCACTGTACAGCAAACTAAATCAAATGAGAAAATTAAATAGTCAATGAATACAACATAAAGAGTGGCGAAGACAGGGTAACCGACTTGGAATGGTCAGTAGGCAATACGGCCTACTGGTTAGCTTAAGTCAATTGTATGTTTACACAACCTCGGTATTATCCTATCTTGAGAAGACAGTATACATAACAGTGCATCCCACCAATAGAATCACTTTAACAAAGTCAACATCCAGAAAAATGTGGATAACACATTGGACATGAAATCCGGAGAACCTGGTTTCAAGCCAATCTCATTAAAATCATATCCTAATTACGCTTTCAACGGATACTCTCCGCTATAGGATCTGACAATCGACCTTTCATCTAATCAATATTCATGAGAAGATCAACTAAATTCAACCAATGAAATCGCGCGTTTCATATACACTTCAGATTATGTTCGAGTGACATGAACAAACGAAAATCCACATAAAACACTTATACTGCAGTATCTGAACACATAAAACACATATACTGCAGTATCCGAAAAAAGATAAAGTTACCGTGTGTTAATGCTATGGATTGCACAATAAATTCAAAGAAATGCATTAAATGGCATGTTTTACACCAAGAATACGAAGAAAATCATGGGTGCGGTCGTGTGTTTTGAAAATATATATTCTACCGAGATTATAGTTTTTCTAAATAGTATGTCGTAGTACGTCTGGCCTGCTTAGCTCAGTTGATAGCGAAGTCGACTATTGCGACGTTCTGCGAGTGTAAAATGTTAGTGTACATGTTTTTGTACCGCTATTGCATTTTGTCAAACAATCTAGTTTTTGTGTGTTTTTTTCAGTAAATATTCAATAATGGTTGGTGTGTTATGTTTGTCAACGCAATTATTTTGTGTTTTATAAGCTAACAGTTACGGACATTGTCTCTTTCAATACCGAGCGTAGACTGCTCCAACGCGTTTGACTGAAATGCGACATGCGCAGTGAAGCGGTCTATATCGAGCAATTTTGTAGTCTGAAATCTGATTGGCTAATCTTAAGGTAAATCTGACGTGACTCCCAATGAAGTGTTGTCTGATCCTTAGTAGTGTAGAGTATCGTAGCGTGATAAAGGGTCTGATTTTATTGAGATTGGTTTCAAGCCTCGCGGGTGTCACTTAGTTTCGTCAATGTGTTTTTGGGCAAGACACTTTCCCTCGTATAGAAAGAGGTAGCCGCGTATGTCGGATTGGGACGTAAACTGTGTGATAGTCTTTGTCATTGCCGCATTGGCAATAAACTTTCGATCTGTTTAGGTAACTGTCATTCAACTTGCACTATTTCTGCGTGCACAAAAATAGAAATGATGCTTACTAACAGCTCTGTGTCTTGTTGTTTCAGAGAAGATTTTTTTAATTTTCCCTATGTAAACATGCAAAATCGTTATATACTGATTTTAGAAAATTTAAACAAAAGAAAAAATCCAAACGGAAAACAATTATAAAAATGAAGAATTAAAAATGTTTACCTCCAGTGGGATTTGAGCCCCCGGCCCTAGTTTCCCAATGTAAAAGAAGTAATTTAAAGATTGTTTCTACGTCGGCCATCTTGGATGTCGCGTTGACCTAATTTTAAAAATAGAATTAGAATATAAAAATCGAACAGGATAATTAGCATTCAAGGACGACAGTTTAACCAAAAACACACACAGAAACAAACAACAACTATCAAAAAAAGTCAAGATATGACATCACAAACACAAAAGGGTGGACAATAGGGCTACCGCATTGGAACGGTCAGTGGCAAAAAAACAGGTTCTAGGGTGCACCAAACCTCACTATTACCCTATTGACATCCCAATAAACGGGACGGTGTAAATAAAGATATCTCCGCTATAATCTCTAACAAGGCAGCATTAATAGGCAATATAAGTAAAACACATAAATGATCATGTATAGATAATATATTTAAAAAAAAGCATAAAGTAAGTACTCAGTGACTTGATAGAAGTTTCAAGTTTGAAAACCATTCATCTAAATATCATCCACGCGAAGTTTGGTCAAACTTGACCAAGCGGTTTATGAGAAGATTTTTTTTTAAAGATTTTCCTATATAACTATGTCCAACTGTGACGCCGGAGGTGGAGAGAGATTTATTTAACCCAGGGTCACCATTTAAACAGACTTCGTAGAGGAACATAAGCTGATACTACACGCAATATATGAGAGCTCTGTGCCTTGTGGTTTCGTAGAAGACTTTTTAAAAGCATAACTTGATACTGATCTTCCTTGCCAAGTTTCACTGAATTCCGGCCAGAGGTTCAGGAGAACTAGTCCGGACAAAGTTTGTGTATTAAAACCTTTAAAGGGCCATAACTCCGCCAAAAATATTTTAACTGCAACATGGTGATGAAATGCACAACTAGGCTTGGTACCGATCATCCCTGAAAATCCGGCCAGGGTTTTAGGTTAACTAGTCCAGACAAAAGTTGTGTATTTAAACCTTTAAAGTGCCATAACTCCACCAAAAATCATTCAACCAAATGAAGGTTCTATCGTCTTCACGAGGCAAAATACAGCATATTTGAACTAAATAAAGAGCCATAACTCCGGTGTTACTAATCCGATTTGGTTGGTTTTCGAACTTGTCCAAGCTTTCATTGATAGTAACAATATGGTTAAGTTTGGTAAAGATCGGATGAAAAGTGATGGCCCTATCGTCTTGAAGCAAAATACAACATGTTTATCAAAATCAAGGGCCATAACTCTAGTATTTCTCGTCCAATCTCGCTGGTTTTCGAACTCGTCTAAGCTTTCATTGATATCAACAATCTGGTAAAGTTTGAAAAAGATATGTTAACGAAGTCAAATCATAGCATATTTCAGAAAATCAAGGGCCATAAATCTGTTTTCGAACTCGTTCGAGATGTCATTGATATCAACAATCTGGTAAAGTTTAAAAGGGATTGGAATAAAAATGAAGGCCCTATCGCGTTAACGAGGCAAAATATAGCAATTATAACTAAATCAAGGGCCATAACTCCAGTGTTACTAGCCCGAACTGGCTGGTTTTCAAACTCGTCTGAGCTTTCCTTGATATCAACAATCTAGTAAAGTTTTTAAAAGATAGGATAAAAAAAATGAAGGCCATATCGTGTTAACGAGGCCAAATCATAGCATATTCAGAAAATCAAGGGCCATAACTCTGGTGTAAATTGTCCGACCTGGCTGGTTTTCGAACTCATTCGAGATTTTATTAAAGTTTGAAAGTGATTGGATGAAAAATGAAGGCCCCATCGAGTTAACGAGGCAAAATATAGCAATTTTAACTAAATCAAGAGCCATAACTCCAGTATTTCTAGTCCGAACTGGCTGGTATCCGAACTCTTCTGAGCTTTCATTGATATCAACAATCTTGTAAAGTTTGAAAAAGATCGGGTGAAAAGTGAAGGCCCTATCGTGTTAGCGAGGCCAAATTATAGCATATTTCAGAAAATCAAGGGCCATAACTCTGGTGTAAATAGTCCGATCTGGGTGATTTTCAAACTCATTTGAGCTGTCATTGATATGAACAATCTTATAAAGTTTAAAAAGGATTTGATGAAAAATGAAGGCACTATCACGTTAACGAGGCAAAATATAGCAATTTTAACTAAATCAAGAGCCATAACTCCAGTGTTACTGATCTGAACTGGCTGTTTTTCGAACTTGTCCGAGCTTTCATTGATATCAACAATCTGGTAAAGTTTGAAAAGGATTGGATGAAAAATAAAGGCCCTATCGCGTTAACGAGGCAAAATATAGCAATTTTAACTAAATCAAGGGCCATAACTTCGCTGTTGCTTGTCCGAACTGGCTGGTTTTCGAGCTTCTTCGAGCTTACATTGATATTAACAATCTGTTAAAGTTTGATAGAGATCGAATGGAAAATGAAGGTTCTGTCGTCTTAATGAGGTAAAAGTTAACGGACACACGTCGGACGACGGACAACTTGCTATCCCATAAGCTCTGCTGGCCCTTGGTCAGAAAAACGGGCCAAAGTGAATGAGCCAGCTTTCCATGCTTTTTCAGTTACCAAGTAGCGTTGAGAAATAGGTCCTTAATCACTCCCGCTGGCTTCCTGTGTAGAAGTAGTACTTATATATAGCAATGTGGATTAATCTTGCTCATTGCCACAGCGAGGATCGAACCCATGACCTCTCGCTTTGGAGTCCTAAGCTGTACTTCTCGATCACGCTTTCCACTTCACAATGCTTGTTCTTTAATTGTATTTCAAATATCTTCTTTGGTTTCGAAGATAGTAATGCTGGAGCCCAGAAGCTAAATGGAAATGTTAAAATGTCCACGTATTTAATGTAAATGCTTCACTGGATAACCAGATATAATTTTAATAGTCACAATGTTGGAATCACCAAACATAAACTTATTCAATAATATTCAAATGGATATCCAAATGCACGAGGTATTCCTGTCTTCAAAACGAATTCTAAATTCTCTAATCCTAAAATCTTAATATCTGTATTCAACTCGGAAATAGATCTTTAAAACAATTTTGGTCGACACAACTTCGACCAATAAAAACACACGTTACACGACTTATTAGGTAGGCGGGCTGTGAAAATGTGGCCCTTGGAAATAACTGATGGTGTGAAAAGCTTTATTGTTCGTAAAGGATATTAACTTTGACAAGTCTCTTCAAATAACAATTAAATAATCAATTCAGCTTTTCTCTGAACTTATCTTGATTGCACTTCTTTTGTTAAACTGATTAATTATGGAAAGCCGTTTAGGACCTCCGCTAAATGAATGCATATAGAATATATAGTAAGTAGCGGAGCGTCGGAAAATCACGCAACTCTGCACTTCCGACACTCCACTACTCCGGTAATCCGCAGTTCCGACACTCCGCTAGTCCGCTGTTCCGACACACGCTACCTAGCATAATGTCCGCAACTTGGCGGGGAAAATCCCGACAGTCTGTAATTACGACACTCCGCTACTCCGCAGTTCCGACACTCCGCTACCTAGCATACTATTATTTCCGCAACCCCTCTACCTGTCGGAGTAGCGGAGTGTCCGAATTGCGGAACTGCGGACTGTTGGGATTTTTTTCCGCCAGGTAGCGAATATTATGCTATGTAGCGGAGTGTCGGAACTGCGGACTATCAGAGTAGCGGAGTGTCGGTGCTGCGGACTATCGGAGTAGCGGAGTGTCGGTGCTGCGGACTATCGGATTAGCGGAGTGTCGGAATTGCGGAACTGCGGACTGTCGGGATTTTTATCCGCCAGGTAGCGGACATTGTGCTAGGTAGCGGATTGTTGGAACTGCGAAGTTGCCTGATTTTTCGACGCTCCGCTAGTTACTATATA
This sequence comes from Cyrtodaria siliqua, assembly GCA_037043455.1. Classification (NCBI taxonomy): domain Eukaryota; kingdom Metazoa; phylum Mollusca; class Bivalvia; order Adapedonta; family Hiatellidae; genus Cyrtodaria; species Cyrtodaria siliqua. The sequence goes on along the minus strand of JAWPHD010013606.1, from coordinate 57,466 downwards.
TTATATATGCATTTAGCGGGGGTCCCAAACGGCTTTCCACATTAATTCATAGCAGGAAGCCAGCTGTTAACATAGTACTTAACCAAAATATGCTAAAAACAATGTTTTGTTAAATAAATTAACTGGCACTTCATATATCAAACTTTCTGAATACCACACAACATTCATCTGCCTATTTATATTTATAGAGATGAAAAGTCTAGGTGTTTACATTTTAATACCACAGCATATCAGTGGCCGTCAAGTGAAATGTATATGGTAAATGTTTAACATACATAAATACCTCCAAAACTTGTTTAGGGACAAGGCAATATTTATCGGGGGGTTGGGACCGGTGCAAATAAAAATGTTATATAAAAAAAACGGTACGTCCCATGGCAAGCAAACGAAAAAAAAGGTATCGTCCCATGGTTTGTCGCGACAAAAAAAGTACCTGTCCCATGCCATTTTGCACCATTCCAAATGCCCAGATAAATATTGCCAGTGCCTGGTCCATAAGCACCCTCCTTACCAAATGAGGTTTGCTGCAAGCTTTCAGCGAACAATTTTGTTCACCATAATTCTTAATTGTTCGCCAATGTTCGCCACTAGCGGTGATGTTGCCGCAAACATTATGGTAATCTTTGACGAATTTGACGCAAACTGGCCAAAAAGCTATACATTCGCCAGAAACATTTATGTATTTGGAACGTTCACCATAGCATCACCACAAACTTACTTGCATATTTTTTTGTTTGCCACAACATTGCGACTAATTTTACCACTCCGATTTTTTTTTATTGCACGCCGTATAACATCTCCACAATCTTTTAAATTCAGATTTGCCGTTTCTTTATTCAAAGAACATCATGACAAACATTTCCATTCTGATCTGCTGTATCTGAAGACTCTGTTAGCCAAAACATCATCGCAAAACTTAGATTTTATACAGAATTTTATTATTTCCAGTTATTCACTACTAAAGTGAAATTTGCATTTTATGTCAAAGGACGTACCACTTGAACAAGTAATTTAGCCATGTGTATTTCTTTTCGTGGAACCTTATTTTTAAACATTTATTTAATTGTGTTCATTGCAAGAACATTTTTAAATACTAAACACCATGATAATTCCAGTATTTAAAACCAGAACAATAAATAGGAGTAATGCAGAAATGACAGCACACGACCTCTCCATGAAAATAGGAGTAATGCAGAAATGACAGCGCTCGACATCTCCATGAAAATGGGAGTAATGCAAAAATGACAGCGTTCGACATCTTCATAAAAATGGGAGTAATGCAGAAATGATTGCACTCGACATCTCCATGAAAACTGGAGTAATGCAGAAATGACAGTACCCAACAGCGCTCGATATCTTCATGAAAATGAGAGTAATGCAGAAATGACAGTGCTCGACATCTCCATGCAAATGGGAGTAATGTAGGAATGACAGCACTCAACATCTCCATGCAAATGGGAGTAATTTATGAATGACAGCACTCGACATCTCCATGCAAATGGGAGTAATGTATGAATGACAGCGCTCGACATCTCCATAAAAATGGGAGTAATGCAGAAATGACAGCGCTCGACATCTCCATGAAAATGAGAGTAATGCAGAAATGACAGATTTTTTTGAGAGGATTTATTTAACTAGTGTCAGTTTATTTAAATTGTGTCGATTTATTTAAATATAGTGAATTTAATTAAATTGTTATACATTTAGTAAAATGAAGGTCCATTTATTTAGAATTCACAAACAATTATTTAAATCAAAACCATTTAGTTAAATGGTATGGATATATTTAAATCGTGAGGATATAATCTAAATCGAAAAGATATACTTTAAATCGAGAGCATTTATTTAAATAGTGTCGATGTATTAAAATCGTGTCATTTTATTTAAATCGTGTCAATTTATTTAAATATGGTGCAGTCCATGTTAAATAGTGAAAAACAAAATGTTTTCGAGCTAAATATTTTTATTTTTTTAAAAACAGCGCACCATTGTTCTATTTCATAATTTCAGTCCAGTATTTATTTTGAAAAACATCACCAGAACATTGCAGAGATTTTTTTTATGCAAATGAAGTTTGCTGCAAAGTGTTTTACTATGTAAATGAGGTCTGCGGCAAAGTAGCAGCAAACATCGCCAAAACATCGCCAGATGATTACAGCAAATGAAGTGTGCTGAGAAGTTGCCGAACACTTTTACTATGCAAATGAGGTCTGCGGAAAAGTTGCGGTGAACATCACCAGAACCTCATTTGCATATTTGTTTGCTGCAACTTTGCCGCATACTTCATTTGCATGGTAAAAGTGTACCGCAACTTCGCCGCAAACTTGTCTGCCGCAGCTTTGCAGCAATGTTTGCCGCAGAGTTGCAGCCAGAAGCCTATATTTTTGGTAAGGGGACCTTTTATGGTCTAAGATCACTGCTTCAATATTTGTAATTGTTTAAAGTTTTTTGGGGGGAGGCGGGGGTGGGGGATGGGGTGGGGGAAGTGGGGAAATAATTTGACTTTAAAAAAGTGTACGTCCCATGGCAAGCTAGCGGGAAAAAAAAGTATCGTCCCATGGTTTGTCGCGACAAAAAAAGTACCTGTCCCATGCCATTTTGCACCGGTCCCAACCACCCAATAAATATTGCCTGGTCCCTTAATGCTGAAATAATAATTTTCTCATAATTTTACATTTTTGTTGAAAGTGTTCCATACACAGCAGTAAATGTATTTGGCCACGACAGAACAATATAATAAATATATCGAATATTTATTCAATGCATATGTGCGGTGATCAAGCCACAAGACCGTGGTAAACAAGACGTCAACATGCATATATGTGTTACTACACAGGTAACTAAGTTAAAACAGGGACGTCTTAAATCACTGGTTAAAGGGATAGTGTTCATGTTTACAAACGTTAACGGCACAATGAATTGCAATACATATTAAACAACGACATGGCATAAAGGTAACTAAATTAAAGGGATGGTATGCATGTACATGTTAAAGGCGCAATGGCTTGTGGTAATAATACGGGCTATTACTCCAATAATAGCCAGAGTTATTGGGAGGCAGCACCCACGGTTTTGCTAGCTTGCTCTGCAATTGTAATATTCGTTTAATTGCGCATGCGCAATCTATTTTCTGCCTTCCCCGGCCAGAACTTAATGACAGCGGTATGACATTGTGTTCATGTTATGTAAAATAATGATTTTTCTCCCTTTCCTTTGAGTCAGTTTTCTTATTTGTTTGCAATAGCATAATGAGCTTCTGTTAATAAGTATTCCGCCATAATTTCTATTCCAGATGCTTTCAAATTAATCAGAATGTTGATGATTTGTGTTTCGTCTGGATGCTTGGTCTCGTAACGTCAGCATACTAGTATACAGCTTATATTGCCGTTAACATGGATTTATATGTATGTACACATAAATCCATGCCGTTAATTAGATAATTTCTGAATTTGAACTGGCGTGCTCATATTGAGGTAGATAGTTTGTAATGCATGTTAACTTTGTAACTAATTTCGATAACCCTTTCTTTCCTTGCAAGTAAGCGTGTACAGAGGTCCCCGGCATGTATAATCTATAATTTGCAGGCGACCCAATTCGACGCATTCCACCAGTGCACACTTGACTCAGCTGTCAATAAATAAAACAACGACAACTTTTATACATATTCATTGCGACCTATGACAAACATATGGACATTGATATAATTGTTTGAATATATTAGAAATGCTAGGTAAGGATGAGATTTTCAAAGAATTTTCTTATTTTCTAAGCGAAGTACCTCCCGTATAAATAACTTATTTCATTTTACAAACGTATTGCTTTGAACAAATTCAATGTTTGCGCTGACAATAATTGTCATTGTTTAAAAAAACATTGAAATATGTTCACAAATGATTGTTATACAAAAAAATCGATTTTCGATAACCTCTAAAAGTATGTTCCCATCATGTTTGTTTTATTTGTATCCCCGATTTAGTTCACAAATGACTGTATTATTATTATTGGTCATATTTATGTCATTTTATCATTGGTCCCGAACATACACGGCTCTGTATCACGTCTATGTAACTGAAATGCATTGTATGTGCTAAATTTATTTTGCTCAGTATATGACTTTGTTACAATATAATCATCAATTAATATACTGAAAGGAAAAAGAAACGCAGGGTGCGTATTTCCGCTATATATTTCATATACTGCACACTTAATTCCATATATATTCCAAGGAAATCCAAAGATGTTTTGTAAAAAAAATAATTGCAGTTAGTTAGAGAAAGGACACAACTGTGATGTTGTAGACGTTTTAATCACAGTACACGTTGTAACAAGAAATTCATAAATGCTGAAGTTCCTCTTTGAAAAATTGAGCCAGTTCAGTACTGTTTTTAATGTTAAGTGATTGCAACATTTAAAGCCTAAGTTTGCTCACATGCTTGAGCCAAATGCGCATTCTGACGATAATGAAACTTTAAAGGGGTAACCATTAGTGTGTTCAGTGCTGTTTAAACCTTCTTTCTAAAAGGACAGGCCTAATGTCGCCCTGTACTATTCGATTAGCAGTAGCATATTAAACATACAATATATAGCGGAAATACGCACCCTGCGTTTCTTTTTCCTTTCAGTATAATAAGCAAAAACAATTTGCATTGGACTATTCAAATAAAAGTTAATTAATTAATGATGATTTTCAAATATGCAAGAAAAACTAACAGGAAACCGCGAGTTAAAAAATCCCAAAAAGAGCAACATTGGCGTGTGTTTAAACCTTGACGGTATGAAATATTTTATGTAGATTGTAAAAATCGACACGGAAACAAAGACTTTCACAGAGTGGAGTGAAGAGAAATGTTACCCATCCGAACCCGTTTTTGTGGCTAACCCGAAAGGAACGTTGGAAGATGACGGTCAGTATGTTGATCTAACTTTGTCCGACTTGTACGTAAATATATGGGAAATATACCTATTGTACCACATATCCATTGCCTATGTTAATACACCACTGTGCCCGAGGTATTGTTCCTGCACATTGCCTATGCAGTCAATACATCACCGTGACGAATCTACTTGAGTTAATGTTCCTTGCACATTGCCTATGCAGTCAATACTCCACCGTGATCAATCTGTACCCGAGGTATTGTTCCTGCACATTGCCTATGCAGTCAATACATCACCGTGACGAATCTACTTGAGTTAATGTTCCTTGCACATTGCCTATGCAGTCAATACTCCACCGTGATCAATCTGTACCCGAGGTATTGTTCCTGCACATTGCCTATGCAGTCAATACATCACCGTGACGAATCTACTTGAGTTAATGTTCCTTGCACATTGCCTATGCAGTCAATACTCCACCGTGATCAATCTGTACCCGAGGTATTGTTCCTGCACATTGCCTATGCAGTCAATACATCACCGTGACGAATCTACTTGAGTTAATGTTCCTTGCACATTGCCTTTGCAGTCAATACACCACCGTGATCAATCTGTATCCGAGTTATTGTTCCTGAACATTGCCAATGCAGTCAATACATCACAGTGACGAATCTGTACTTGAGTTAATGTTCCTTGCACATTGCATATGCAGTCAATACACCACCGTGCCCAGTATGTACGCGATTTATTGTTCCTTGCAAATTGCCTATGCAGTCAATACTCCACCGTGATCAATCTGTACCCGAGGTATTGTTCCTGCACATTGCCTATGCAGTCAATACATCACCGTGACGAATCTACTTGAGTTAATGTTTCTTGCACATTGCCTATGCAGTCAATACACCACCGTGATCAATCTGTACCCGAGTTATTGTTCCTGAACATTGCCAATGCAGTCAATACACCACAGTGACGAATCTGTACTTGAGTTAATGTTCCTTGCACATTGCATATGCAGTCAATACACCACCGTGCCCAGTATGTACGCGATTTATTGTTCCTTGCAAATTGCCTATGCAGTCAGTACACCACCGTGAACAATCTTGTTCCTGCACATTGCCTATGCTTTCAGTACACAACCCTGACGAATATGTACTTGTGTTAATGTTCCTTGCACATTGCCTATGCAGTCTATACACCACCGGAACGAATCTGTACTTGAGTTAATGTTCCTTGCACATTGCATATGCAGTCAATACACCACCGTGCCCAGTATGTACCCGAGTTATTGTTCCTTTGCACAATGCGTATGCAGTCAATACGCCATCGTGACCACTCTGTACACGAGTTAATGTTCCTTGCACGTTGCCTATGCAGTCAATACACCGCCGTGACGAATCTGTACTTGAGTTAATTTTCCTTGCACATTGCATATGCAGTCAATACACCACCGTGCCCAGTATGTACGCGAGTTATTGTTCCTTGCACATTGCCTATGCAGTCAATACGCCATCGTGACCACTCTGTACTCGAATTAATGTTCCTTGAACATTGCCTATGCAGTCAATACACCACCGTGACGAATCTGTACCCGAGTTATTGTTCCTGCACATTGCCTATGCAGTCAATACACCACCGTGACATATCTGTACCTGAGTTAATGTTCCTTGCACATTGCCTATGCAGTCAATACACCACCGTGCCCAGTATGTACCCGAGTTAATGTTCCTTGCACATTGCCTCTGCAGTCAATATACCACCGTACCCAGTATGTACCCGAGTTATTGTTCCTTTCGTATTGCCTATGCAGTCAATACGCCACCGTGACCACACTGTACCCGAGTTATTGTTCCTTTCACATTGCCTATGCAATCAATACACCACCGTGCGCAGTATGTACTCGAGTTAATGTTCCTTGCACATTGCCTCTGCAGTCAATACACCACCGTGCCCAGTATGTACCCGAGTTAGTGTTCCTTGGACATTGCCTATGCAGTCAATACACTAGCGTGCCCAGTATGTACCCGAGTTATCGTTCATTGCACAATGCCTGTGCAGTCAATACACCGTGCCCAGTACTTGTTCATTGCACAATGCCTATACAGTCAATACACCACCATGACCAATCTGTACCCTAGTTGTCTTCCTTGCTCATTGCCTATGCAGTCAATACACCACCGTGCCCAGCCTGTACCCGATTTATTGTTTCTTGCATATTGCCTATGCATTCAATACACCACCGTGATCAATCTGTACCCGAGTTATTGTTCCAATACACCACCATGCCCAATATGTAACCGAGTTATCGTTCCTTGCACATTGTCTATGCAGTCAATACACCACCGTGCCCAATCTGTACCAATAGTTATGTTCTTTGCACATTGTCTATGTACCAATAGTTATGTTCTTTGCACATTGTCTATGCGGTCAATACACTGCCGTGCCCAGTCTTTACCTGAACTATCGTTCCTTGCACATTGCCTATGCAGTCAATAACCACCGTGCCCAATATGTACCCGAGTTATTGTTCCTTGCATTCACATTACAGCTCAGAAAATAACAAGAATTTTATAAAACGGAAGAAAATGAAAATCGACTTCGTGGCACTAATTTTTTTCTGATTCAACTTTATATGCAATGTTTAAAAAAGAGCTGTACTGCGATAATTAAGTGAATAAATAATTTTGCTCAAGTTTATGCTTCGGCATATCCTAAATATCATGGTGCTTTAATTATTGTTTTGTGACAGACGTACACACTTATTGAATTACATGTACTCTTTGCAAAATATAAATCTAAAATGATTTACATTTACATTTAGGCTTTAACAACAAAAGCAAGAGGCCCAAGTGGGCCCGTATCGCTCTTCTCGCTATACACATTTGTTGGAAATCAGTTGATCAAGAGGAAACACTGTGGATGAGATGGGGTGTCTGATATGGCTGTTTCAAACGTTTCAAACTTGTCTAAGATTTTATTGATATTAACACTCTGAATTCTGAAAATGTTTTATGAATATCAGATGATAATTAGTAGATTTAAACAGATTTAACAAAGCAAAATATAGCAGTTTTCAAAAAATCAAGGGCCATAATTCTGTTCATTTATTTTTCATTGAAATCAACAATCAGGACAGGTTAAAGGTAAACATCAGATGAAAAATGAAGGCCTTATCGTCTTAACAATGCACAACATGGTATATTTAACAAAGTCATAGGGTTATACATCTGGTGTTATTATTCCAATCTAGCTGGTTTCCTAATTTGCTGGAGTTTTCAATGATAACAATTGGGTCAAGTTTAATAAAAAACCAGATGTAACAAGAGCTGTCAACTTTTTGAGGTATTGTCTATTTATTGGGCAACCAAGTTGAAAAAGGGGCATCATTTTGTAAAACTAATAATGAAGTTATGGCATTTGTTTGTACAAGTTCCTCTATGATAGTGAACACTTGTGTAAAGTTTCTGTTAAGCAGTTTCTGAGATATTAGCTTATCGGAAAAGGTTAACCAAGAAACTGACTAAGTACAAAAAGGGGCATAACTTTATCAAAATAGGTTGCAGAGTTATGTGACTTGCGTGTGGCATGTTATCTATTTATACTGAACATATATTTAAAGTTTTAATGCTTATATGTGTGAGTTCTGTCATGCGGTTTGTGAGTTATGAGATTACCGTAAAATGTTAACCAAGAAACTAATCACAAAAACATGTCCAAATGGCCCTGAGTCGCTCACCTGTGCATGTTTGCAACGAGGAAAAAGTACTTAACAAGTGCAATTGATTATTAGATTGAAAACTTTGTACGACATAAGGTAATGTTGCAAAACGTGCTTCTTCGTATTTACAGAGAATGTTTGTATGGAAATGGACGGATAGAAAATGTGTGAAGGTTGTTTGGCTGGGAAGACAAGATTCACGTGTCTGGAAAAAAATACGGAGTTTATGGACATTATTAAAAAACCATACAATATAGGAGAGATCTATGTCCTGTGCTTTTAAGAAAAATATTTTTAAATTCCCTAAATAAGTCTATGTAAAACATGTAAAACCTCCATATACAAACTTTAGAACTCTGGGGCACAGCCATTTTTTAATGTTTTGACCATATATGGTAATGGCGGCCAACTTGGATATTGCACTACTCTAATTTGTATAACTTTGAAAGACATTGACCTCAGTATCGTCCATGTAAAATTTGGTCAAAACTGGCCTAGCAGTTTCTGAGGAGATGTTGTTTACCCTCCACCCCACACCCTCCAATGCCACGCCACCCCAACGTCGGCCATCTTGGATGTGGCGTTGCACTAATTTTAACAAATTTGAAAATCATTGACCTAAGTAATTGGTCTATGTAAAATTTGGTCAAAACTGACCAAGCGGTTTTGGAAAATAAGATTTTTTTAAAGAGTTTCCTATATTATTCTATGTAAAACTGTGACCCCCGGGGCGGGGCAAAATTTGACCCCAGGGTCAGAAATTGAAGAAACTTTGTAGAGGACCATAAGTTGATGCTACAGATAATATATGGGAGATCTACATCGTGTGCTTTTAGAGAAGAAGATATTTTAAATTCCCTATATAAGTATGTAAAAACATGTAAAATCTCCATATACAAACTTTGGAACCCCGGGCACAGCCACTTTTGACCCTAGGAACTTTGTTTGTAAAAGATTTGTAGTCTAGGAGTTGATGATTAATTTGTCAAGCGATATCTGCGGAGATGTTGTTTACAAATGCCCATAAGTCTATGTAAAACATGTAAAATCTCCATATACACAATGTGGAACCCGGGGGCACAGCCACTAATTTTGACCCTAGGAACTTCTTTTGTACACATTTTGTAGTCTAGGAGTTGGCGATCAATGATAAATAAATCCGTCAAAATGTATTAAGCGATTCTTGAGAAGACGTTTTTTTTTTAGGTTTTGACCATATATGGTAATGGCGGCCATCTTGGATGTCCCATTGAACTAATTTGTACAACTTTGGAAGGCATTAACCTCAGTATCGTCCATGTGAAATTTGGTTAAAACTGGTCAAGCGGTTTCTGAGGAGATGTCGTTTACAAATGCCCTATATAAGTCTGTGTAAAACATGTAAAAATTTGGAACCCCGGGGCACAGCCACTTTTGACCCTAGGAACTTCGTTTGTATAAATTTTGTAGTCTAGGATTTGGCGATCATTTGTAAATAAAACCGCCAAAATCTGTAGTAGATTTTTTTAAAGTTTTGACCATATATGGTAATGGCGGCCATCTTGGATGTGGCATTGACCTAATTTATACAACTTTAGAAGGCATTGACCTCAGTATTTGGCCAGAACTGGTCAAGCGGTTTCTGAGGAGATGTCATTTACAAATGCCCTATATAAGTCTATGTAAAACATGTAAAATCTCCATATACAAAATTTGTATTTTGTAGTCTAGGAGTTGGCGATCAGTTATAAACAAAAACTTTCAAAATCTGTTCAGAGGTTCTTGAGAAGAAGATTTTAAGGTTTTGATTATATATGGCAATGGCGGCAATCTTGAATGTTGCATTGACCTAATTTATCTAATTTTGGAATAATTTGACCTCAGTATCATCCATGTGAAATTTGGTCAAAATTGTCCAAGGAGAAGTTGTTTAAGCAAACGGAAGACGACGACGACTAACGTACGGACGGACGGACAAAAAACGGTCACATTAGCTTACTTTGAGCCTTCGGCTCAGGTAATCTAAAAAGTGACATAACTTTTTGTCAAAATAGCTTGCAGAGTTTGTGACTTGCGCATGGCATGTTATCTATCTATTCTGTATACATGTGTGAAGTTTCATTGAATTCTGTCATGCTGATTCTGAGATGTGAGCTTACCGAAAAAAGGTTAACTAACGGTAACGGTAACGCCGACGCCGGGGCGAGTGGAATAGCTTGCCATTTCTGTAAAAAGTCGAGCAATAGCTTGCCTTTTCTGCGAAAAGTCGAGTGCCTTTTCTGCGAAAAGTCGAGCTAAAAACGAATGCCCTTTTATCTGAAAAAGGTAAACTATGGCATATTTAAGTAAATCAAGGACTATAACTCCAGTGTTACTGGTTTTCGAACTTGCACAAGCGTTCAATGGTATCAACAATCTGTCCCAATTTGTTTTTTTCGAACTTGCACAAGCTTTCAATGGTATCAACAATCTGGTTTCCGTTAAGATTATATGAAAATGAAGGCCCTATCTTCTTAACGAGGCAAGATAATTATAGAATATTTAAGAAAATCAGGAGCCGTAACGGGGGTGTCACTGGATCGATCTGGCTGGTTTTCCGAGCTTTCATTGATATCAACAATCTGAATTTCAATTATAAAAATACATTTGTATTAAGCACAGCTAACTTGTTGGTTTTTTTCCTTCATAAAAGTAACGTTCAAAGTAGTATATACTGCTATACCCTAGATACTGTTCAATATAACAATGTTATTCAAAGAAAAACAAGATGTATCGCTGTACTGGCTGTATGGAGTCTGTGGTTGGGGGTGGGGTGGGGGTGGGGTGGGGGTGGGGGTAAATTAGTTGTTGTAGCACTTATGACAAAACCCTTTGCCCGGCACTGAGCAAAATGGCAGTCAAACATATAACTTACTGCAAGTTCTCCAAGTTGTACCCATGTAGAGGGCCCCCTTTACATAGGAGGACAAATCCAGTTTTATATATATTGTGCCTCGAGTCCTTAAATGACCATACCAAATTAGAATTAAATGCATTCACATTTGGACCAGATATGCATTTTTTTATCTGATTACCCGATAGGGAGCCCTAGCGGATGGAGCCAAAAACGAAACATTATTCTGCATCTGCACATCCTTAACTAAGAAATACACGAAACATGATCTTGAAATATCAAAGGGTATAGACGGAATGAACGTCACAAACCCAAAACTCGTAGTAGTGAATTACTGCAAGTTCCCCAATCTGTACCTATGTGGAGGGATCACTTTATGCAGGAGGTCCAAACCAGTTTTATATATGTTGTGCCGCGAGTCCCTAAATGACCATACCAAACTAGAATCGTAGCCATTCACATCTGGACAAGATGAGTAATTTTTTGTGAGTTTTGACCTGATTACTCCCCACCCCCACCCCCACCCATTGAAATCTGGAGAGGGATTCAGGAGAACTAGTACAGATAAATGTGTGTATTAAAACCTTTAAAGGACCATAACTCTCCCAAAGAAAAAATCAACCAGATCACGGCAATGATTTGCACAACTAAACCTGGAACTGATCATCCCTAAAACGTTTCGTTTAAATCCGGCCAGGGGTTCAGGAGAACTAGTCAGGACAAAGTTTGTGTATTAAAACCTTTAAAGGGCCATAACTCCGCCCAAATCATGCAACCAGAAAACGGTCACGATATGTACAACTAGGTTTGATACTGATCATCCCTGCAAAGTTTCACTGAAATCCGGCCAAATGAAGGCCCTTTCATCTTAATGAGGCCAAAATATTGCATATATCAGAAAATCAAGGGCCATAATTCCGATGTAAATGGTCCAATCTGGCTCATTTTCGAACTTGTCTGAGCTTTTATTGATATTAACAATCAAGTAAAGTTTGGTAAAGATCGGATGAAAAATGAAGACCCTATCATCTTAACGAGGCAAAATATAGCATTTTTAACTAAATCAGGGACCATAACTCCACTGTTACTGTTCTGATCTGGCTGGTTTACGAACTTATCTACGCTTTTATTGATAGTAACAATCTGGTAAAGTTTGGTAAATATCGGATGAAAAACGAAGGCCCTATCGTCTTAACGAGGCAAAATATAAACGAGGCAAAATATAGAATTTTTAACTTAAATCAAGGGCCATTACTCCGCTATTAATGGTCAGATCTGGCTGGTTTTCGAACTTTTCCGAGCTTTCATTGATAGTAACAATCTGGTAAAGTTTGGTAAATATCGGATGAAAAAATAAAGGCCCTATCGTCTTAACGAGGCAAAATATAGCATGTTTAACTAAATCAAGGGCCATAACACCGCTGTGAATGGTCAAATATGGCTGGTTTTCGAACCTTTCCGAGCTTTTATTGATATTGCCAATCTGGTAAAGTTTGGTAAAGATCAGATGAAAAATGAAGGCCCTACGATGTTAACGAGGCAAAATATAGCATGTTTAACTAAATCAAGGGCCATAACTCCGCTGTTAATGGTCCGATCTTGCTGGTTTTCGAACTTATCCGAGTTTTCACTAATATTAACAATCTGATAAAGTTTGGTAAAGATCGGATGAAAAATGAAGGCCATATCGTCTTAACGAGGAAAAATATAGCATTTTTAACTAAATCAAGGGCCATAACTCCACTGTTAATGGTCAGATCTGGCTGGTTTTCAAATTGTCCGAGTTTTCATTGATATTAATAATCTGATAAAGTTTGGTAAAGATCGGAAGGCTCTATTGTCTTAATGAGCTAAAATATAGCGTTTTTAACTAAATCAAGGGCCATAACTCTGGCGTTATTGTCCGATCTGGCCAGTTTTTGAACGGCCATATCGTTTTAACGAGCCAAAAGTTAACGACAGACGGACGGACGGACGGACGAAGGACGTCGGAAGACGGACAACTCGTCATCCCATAAGAAAAATCGAACAGGAAAAGTAGCATTCAAGGACGACAGTCAACCACAAACACATACAGAAACAAAGATGAATAAAAGGCAGGATAAGACATCACAAACACAACAAGGCTATCGCCTTGGAACGGCCAGTGGCAAATTATGCCGCTGTGGGGTGGGGGGGGGGGGGGGGGGGAATAATGCAACACATGTGACATTGCTCGGGTGATCAGAACAGATACAATGTAATGGCAACCCTAAGTAAATCGATGACTCTCTAATAAAGTTTTGAACAGAATTAAAAGTCAAACCATTTTCTTGTGTTGTAAGATCTAACCTGCCAAACAATAATGTATTTGAACTTAAAGGATGAAACGAACGTGTTGACTGGAAGAGTTCTATCCTATTAACATTGAATTGCATACATTCAAAGAAAAAATGATTTCCATCTTCATTACCCTGACTGCAATTGCATTGAGGCGATTCGCGTAACCGATTTTGAAAACGATCATTACATGAATTTCTTATCCTAGCATGCATAACAGATAAAAAAACGTACACCAGATAAGTAAAAACTAGGAACATTTGAACTAGTAAACATTGTTTGCGTAACTATTACAGCTACAACTTGAAACGTTATACAGTCGTTCTACATCATAACATGACCCAGCATATCAGGTTTCATAACTCTGTGCTGCTTTCTGCCAAAGTTATGCCCCTTTTTGAACTTAGTATATTGGTTAAGTTTCCCGTTAAGGTCCACTTTTTAGCCAGTATGTTTTTGGAAAAAAATACGACTTATTGTCATCCCTTGATCGGCGTCTGCGTATTTGGTTAAGTTTTATGTTAAGGTGCACTTCTTTCAGTAACTATAACAGTTACAGCTTTGAAACTTTGCTTGAGCATGCTATTTCCTGACGCAGGCCATGCAATACTGGTTTCCACCCAGGAAAATCTCATGATCAGCCTACATACATCTATGACCAAAATCAGTGTCAAACATTCAAAAAACCAAATTGTGTGATATCTTACCACTACAAACCACTTCTTCCGAATACATTTCCACCTACCCCAGCCATTTGTCATAGTACACATTTCACTGTCAGCTTCTTTTTTTTTTTCTTTTTTTTTTTTACTTAATTCAAACTGCCTCAACATTCTAAAAATCTTCGTAACATTCTAGAAATAAATATCATAAGCAATTAATGCAAACACTTAAATATGTTTTGATATCTTAAGTATGTGCCTTTGTTCTCAAGTTACTATTGCTTACATTTGCCACTATTGCTTACAGTTGCCAGATAACCTTTTATACTTTTTAAAATATTTCTACATTTCTGTTGTTATATAATTAAAATTTGCAAATAAATACACATGTTTGTTTCCTCCTTTTGAAAACATTCTGCGCCACCCTGATGCTTTGCATCAGTTTCTTCTTGTAAGCACATTGTTGTTGATTTGAGTATTGTCCACTGCACTTTATTGACCGGTTCTATAATTTACATAGAGTGAACGCCTATCAAGTCAGAAGTAAACAATACCTCGTGTCGGGTACATTTCAAGAGTGTAATCCGCCATGCTACTACATGTACACGGGTATGCGAGTAACTCTGATTTTGCTTCTCTTGAATTCCATAAAATCCAAGCATAAACAATAACCGATACATATTGCTTTTATTATTAAATATGATAGTGTTGCCTTTCTTTTACTTTTGTAGGTGTACTTTTGTCTGCAGTTAATAGTTCTGACTTTGACGCTGGCAAAAACGCGTTTCTTTTGGTTCTGGATGCCACGACGATGTCAGAGATCGCAAGAGCAGAGTTTAACATACAACGCTTTCCTAGAGATTTCCATGGACTATTTAGACAAACATGAATTTGTAAAATAAAAAGGAGAGGTTGATTGCGTCACAGCAGATATTGTTACACCAAGCAAATATTCCAAATAATTTCACATCTATGTTACTATTTTATCTATACTTACTTTAGTTTCATATACTAACAATAATCAAATAAATGACACAGCCGAAAAAAGTGCATACTTTCTCTTAGTGTATGCATTAAAGGCATTGCGCGAAAAATGAACGTTTCGCATTGGAAAAACATAGAAATTCCTAGTGTTTATATTGATTGATATTGATTTGTTTACTAGTTGATCAATCCGGTACATATACTGTAGCGAAAAGAAACGCAACTCGGGAATTTCCGCTATATATTGTATATACTGCACACTTAATTTCACATAATATTCCAAAGAAATCCCAAGATGTTTTATAGAAAAAAAAAGTTGCAGTTAGTTAGAAAAAGGACACAACTGTGATGTTGTAGACGTTTTAATCTTACACTTACAAGAAATTCATAAATGTTGAATTCCTCTTCGAAAAACTGAACCATTTCAGTACTGTATTTAACGTAAAGAGTTTGCAAAGTTTTGCATCCTGCGTTTGCTCACATGCTTGAGCCATACGCGTACTCTGTCAATAATGAAACTTTGAAGGAATACTATTTGCTTTGTTATGTGTTGTTTTAGTCTTTTTTTTCCTAAAGGAAAGGTCTTACGTAGCCATGTACCATTCGATTAACAGCAGCATATTGTACATACAATATACAGCGGATATTCCCGAGTTGCGTTTCTTTTTCGTTTCAGTATATTTTAAAACTGCTGAGTATTATTTGATGTGTATAACTGATGTAAACTTCATCATCGAAACAGTAATTAGTTAAGACCATACATAAGTTGTTTTGCACTCTTTACCATTTGTTTTTATGACAAAATCGGAAGGAAGATGAAAAGGTCAAAGCAACATCTGAAAATAGCACATGTTGAAACTCTTCACTATTAAAGTTGAGTAACTTTATACAAAATAAATAGACACATACAATCACTATTTTGGCGGTTGTTTCACACAACTCAACAAACAAAACCAATTGATCCGTGAAAGCACAACAACAGATATATATTTTTTGTAAAATGATTTTTTATGGAAATAATGTATCACAGACAAGACCAATCTTGCTCCTCCAATTATACTTTTTAGCTCACAAGGGTGAGCTATTGGGACCACTCTTCGTCCGCCGTCCGTCTTCTGTCGTCTGTCGTCAATGTTTAGCTTGTTTACACGATAGAGGGTTTACACGATAGAGGCCACACTACTTGAACAATCTTAACCAAACTTGCACAGATTGTATATGACCATAAGATCTCGGATGAGTTCCATAATGGGCCAGATCGGACCAGTAACACCAGATTTATGGCCCCTGAATTAGCAAAAAATGCAGTTTTTCATCTTGTTTACACGATAGAGGCCACATTTCTTGAGCAACCTTAACCAAACTTGCACAGATTACATATTTTTCCTTTTTTGGATTTGACGAAACTTAGCAGGTAGCATTGGTATGATGTCTAGTTGTGCATATTGCGTTTTTTTCCTGTTCGTTGATTTAAACAAGTTGCCTGATTCATATCCATCCATATACTCCCCCACCCACCCCCACTCCCGTCACTCCAACACATTTTTATGAAATCTCATTCATAGAAGAAAGTGAGACAAATTAAAAAATACCCATGCCAGACTAGACACACCAGACTTATTGCCCATGATTACCAGGTGAGCGATCTAGGGCCATCCTGGCCCTCTTGTTTATAGATTAATTTCATTAAATCAGTATGATTTCAAAACAAATTCAGGAAACCTTGAAACAAAACATTGGCAGATTTATTTATTTTTTAGTAATTTTATATATTACACTTCATTTCACGAATGGCAGTTAACTGTAATCATGCAGGCCCTTCAGTTTTACCATTGTTGTATATATGATTTCTCCGTGTGCTTTTTCTGTTATTTATTTATATATATGTATTAATTTATATAAACGTATTTTTAGAAAATTTTAATTTTGATTTTCTTAAAAAGACAAAATACTTGAAAGGGTATTTCCTTCAATAATACTTTCAAATTAAAAACTATAATAATTAAAAATTGAGTTTGCAAAGGTTCATAATTACTGTTCTTGGCGCATGTTTCAGCCAAAGGGTTTTCAAAAAATTACATAAACAAGTTTGAAAATACTTCAGCATATTGTATAGCATTGTAATTGGAATGGTTAGTTGGAAAATAATACCACCTTCGTTTTAAAAATCGGTTGAGGAATAAATGTTTCACAAACTAAAAACAATGTGTTGTTAGTGCTTTTCCCATGTAAATTCCTTCTCGTTGGGAAAAGAGAAAATTAGAAAATCTCAAAAAAACTTCAGTAATCTAATAATATTTGGGTGTCTGTCTTAATTTAGTGATGGAGCAGCATTTTGAAATGAAAATGAACTATCAAAAACAACTTTGAATATTTTACTTCTCAACCAATTTCCTAAAGTAATGTTGTTGTTGTTTTTTACCACTGAAAATGCATTCTTCACTGATATGACTTATTTGCGTACTTATTTTGGCAGAAACAAATGCCCCATACAATGACATATCAGGATATCAGGATATCAGGATGTCGTGCATCGTGCATGCTGATATAGAAAAAAGCAATTAAAACTGAGGTGAACCTATATGGTTTGTGAGAGACAAGCCCAAATGTTCCTCATTGATGAAAGTTACTATGTTTTAAAACATGAGTTTCATTGAATTGTTTAGAATGCGATCAATATACTAATGCAGGCGGTGCGATTCCCGGGCGTGAGTTGACCATTAAGCATAAAATTGTTTGTTTACGTAATTCTTTTAGGTAATTAGTGTGTTACGTTACCTAACACTTATAAAGTGATAAAGATCAATAATGCACAGTGGGGTAGCTAATTAGCCTCCGCTCATTATAGGGCACTAGGGCAATCTAGTGTGTGTATTGCTTTCTCCTAATGATGGTACCCTCATTAGGTCTGCCCGCTATAATCGGCAGTCATATATCATCCCACGTGGTGTCTCTAATTATTTCATGAACATTTGTTTTGACGACAAGAGTGTTAACGTGAAAGTTGCACGTTTCCGATCATTATTTATAAAATAATTATATACTGACGGTCAATGAAAAAGCACCAGTAGAGAATTTGTGTGTTACATTTTATTGCTAAAGTAATTTATAGTAATAAATACATATTTGGTAAACATGGTGTAAGTGTTCGATTAAAGTCACACGGGTAGAAAACAAGTCACACTCACCAGTGACAATTATGTTTAGCTATGTATATTATGTGAACATGTTTGTCTTAAATAAAGAAATAAACTATAATCTATACATGCACGCTTATATACTCCCTATATATATATTGGACTCTCCTCAGATCAGGTTGATATATAAAACCATCCGTCTCAAGGGTGTATACTCTATACTTGTATGTATCTATACCTTTGATATATATTGGACTCTCCTCCGAGTCAGGTTATATAAAACCAGCCATCTCCAGGGTCTTAATCTATACATTATGTATCAATCAATACCTTCGATATATATTAGACTCTTCTCAGAGTCAGGTTCTACAAAACAACCCATCTCCAGTGTCTATAATCTATACGTTTATGTATCAATACCTTTGATATATATTGGACTCTCCTCAGAGTCAGGTTATATAAAACCAGACATAGCCAAGGTCTATAATCTGCTTCTCCTGATCTTCACAGCTTTCAAAAACAGACTTTCATGATTTTAGTTGGGATGGGGATGGGGCGCATCCTTTTAAATCTCAGCTCAGATGCCCTCCCCCTCCTTCTCTCCACCCCAACTCTCATCTTGAACAGTAGCGATTGTTACGTACACTTTCCACATATGAGAGGGTTCCCAATACTACCCGCTTCATCGAATACGCGCCTGCAGTTCTTGCGAGGTCAGTCGGGTCAATATTACCGTTAAGTCAAACAATTCGTATTTTCGTGTACTTTTGGTAAAGAAATAACATGCTTTTCGTGACATGCAGCAAATTTCAAGTACTGTGTGAGCTAAAACAACAATTCAAGTATCTCCTCGTATTTTTTTAACAAAAAACACACGGTTGTTGTCATTTTAATCGTATTCTAAAAATGGCATCTTTTAGAGTTATCGCTCCTCGCTTCGACATTTTACAAGGCGGGTCTGCATTTATCACGCAGTAAAGCTTTTAAAAAAAAAGTCGGTACAGCCGAAAATCACGAAACTTAAAGCGGAAATTAAATTTCATGATCAAAAATTGTCACAATTTTCCAAATTATGTGTTTTAAAAAATTCAAAGTGGCGGACATTTTTTTTTTTTGACGTTGCCGAAAGATGACGTACTACTTTTCATTGTCAAGCGTGGTTGCGATATTTGAAAGATGTAGGAAAATATCAACGCTGCTCCCCTACTGGATGACACTCGGGATGCGTGTTTCAGTCTAGGGCCTTGTCAGCACTACACGACATTACCGGGATGAGCACTATATTACATAGAAGTTCGGTACTAAAAATGCCGGTACTACTGAACTGACGAAAGTACGGGAGGGTTCAGTAGACTCGAGTATCATTTGACCAAAAGTGAAGATGTCTCCTGCGTCCCATTACAGCACACATCATCTGATGTCTACAGATCCTGGAAGTCAGAAGTCCGCGGGCCGGAGCCGGAGCCTAGATATGAGGGACGCAACCATAATCCCGGGTATCGAAGCGAAGGTCGAGGCCTACATTCGACAGAAGACCGAAGGTCGTCGGGCGGTGTGTGCGGCGCAGGGGTCATACTGTGATGGGTGTGGCCCCAAACAGAGAACCCGACCAGTAGCGGATGTAGAGACAACCACCCTAGCGGATGTAGGCCACCTTGACCAGACCACTTCACCGCCACAGCGAGAACTACACAGAGCGAAAGCGACACACCATCTACATACATACAACAGAAGCGACACCACAGCGGCAGCACTAGATCAACCTACACACTCACCTAGAAAAGACCAGACTCTATTCTGCCCATCGCCTCAGGGTTTCCTCGACGTGTTAGTTGGCGGACGGTCTATAAACCTTCGAACTACACACAAACACAGGTCTATAATCTGTATATTCCAATATATAGCAAAGGTATAGAAACATAAATGTACAGATTATAGATACTGGTGATGGGTGGTTTTATATAACCCGACTCTGAGGAGAGACGCTATATATCAGGAGTATACACTTCTCAAAACTGCTAACTACACCGCTACGTTTTGGGTTATATATATCGATGGGTTGAATGTTTTTCAATAAAATAAAAATGAAATACCAATTCAATCATTTTTACATCATTTCATTTTATTTTTTTCATCGGCAATGCTAGAACTAAACCACAATAAGCAATTACAAACGACCCATGTAAACACTAAAGTCACACTTTTCCCATATCTACATGTAGATATGGGAAAAGTGTGACTTTAGTGTTTACATGGGTCGTTTGTAATTGCTTATTGTGGTTTAGTTCTAGCATTGCCCATGAAAAAAATAAAATGAAATGATGTAAAAATGATTGAATTGGTATTTCCTTTTTATATTATTGAAAAACATTCAACCCATCGATATATATAACCCAAAACGTGAGCGGTGTAGTTAGCAGTTTTGAGAAGTGTAGATACATACATGTATAATTTATAGAAACTGCAGTTGTTAGGTTTTAAGTAACCTGACTCTGAGAAGAGTCCGATATATAAACAATAATTACAATAATTCTTTATTAAGTAATCAAAGGCCTCCGGTCCAAAATACAAGTATAATACATAATGTGAATTATAACAAACCACCTGATCAAATGTAATGCATTTCCAACTAAATTTCAATAAAATAAACTGTGGGTACGAATTATACTTCATTGTCTCTGATCTTTAACATGTTATGAATAAAAGATGAAATTCTAAATATCATTGTTTTATTTGTACAACAAAGAAGAGAATAAAACGTTTTGATGGATTTATTGGCGGATATTGCATGTAGATATCGATTACGCAAATCTTTGTATCTATGACACAAGAAAAACGCATGGTACTCGTCCTCAATAACTTCAATATCATTATGAACGAGACAATGAGTGCAAATGGGTTCTTCTCTATACCCGTCTCTATATTTAATTTATGTCTTGAGCATCGAAATCGTGCCATAGCTTTTCTCAAATGAAATGGCATATCTAAACTGATGTATTTCTCAACGTTTAAAAGAGATTTGAAGTGTTTGTAATGGTCACATCGCGAAGAGTTCTCGATACTACTGTGCCAATCTTGTTTTAAGCAATCTGCGATCCTTAACTTGAGTTGGGACATAAATAAATCAGGGTTACCTATATCTTGGGCTATCCATACGAAACCGAATCCAAACTTAACAAGACAAGTCATAGTATACAATATATACTATGACGACGAGCGGCAATAAGTCATAGTATACAATATATACTATGACGACGAGCGGCAATAAGTCATAGTATACAATATATACTATGATGACGAGCGGCAATAAGAATGAAAATTGTAGAATATATTTGTTTTAATTCATTGCATTAGAATTAGAGCATCATGTTTGGTTTGTTTGTGTAATCCTGATCTGGCATTTACCTACGAGAGGTGATACAAACTTCCAGAACAGGTTACTCTAGTAATGATCCTTTTATTATATACCACTTACACATCATTAACATAGAAACATTTGCATTGCTATTGCATACACATTCAATAAAGCATACTATTTTTCGATAAAGTGCAGCGGGAAAATGTATGTAGTTTTAAGGTGTTGGTGTCATTGGTTTGACCGACTTGTTTTGGTTGTATGACGCAACGTCGTCTTGACGTTCTCGCGCATAGTGGCGTAAAACTTGCTTGAACCGCTGTTCTATTTTTAGTAAGATAGTGATACTAATTTTAATTTTAGTAGCATAGTGATAACCTGTAGTGTGATACAGGTTGTTGTATTCCATTGTAAGAAAATGACGGTACTATGTATATATTATTGACAGGTATATAATAAATATATATATATATATACTAATAATAAAAAGAAAAAGGCAAAACATCTGGTAAAGTTTGGTAAAGTTCAGATGAAAAATGAAAGCCCTATCGTATTAACGAGGCAAAATATAGCATTTTTAACTAAACCAAGGGCCATAACTCCACTGTTATTGGTCCGATCTGGCTGGTTTTCGAACTTGTGCGAGCTTTCATTGATATTAACAATCTGGTAAGGTTTGGTAAAGATCGGATGAAAAATGAAGGCCTTTGGCCGGTAGAGCTAAAAATCATCAGCTCCAAAAGGTAGGTCAAGGTCATAGATGAAATCCAGGCATCCAAAAAAAAAGATGCACTACCTAAGACACAACTATGTCGAAATAGAATATGTTTTCTTCCAAAGATTAAGCTATAAATTAGGTTTAAAACATCTAGTGCAAAATTCTAGTTCATGAGAAAGTGATGTAAATGTAACAATTAAAGTTATCTTCCCTTTGCTTGGATGGTGAAGGTCACATCCACATTTGCTTTGTCACGTTGCAATGTACCACTCAAGATACAACTATAAGCAAAGTTTGAAAGGTCTTAGTGCATACAGTTTGTGAAAAAGTGACCTAAACGCCAAAGTTGAAGGTAAAAATTATAAGGTTATCTGCCCTTGCTTGGAGGGTCAAGGTCACTTTCACATTTGCTTTGTCACGTTGCAATGTACTACTCACGATACAACTATAAGCAAAGTTTTAAAGGTCTATAGTGCATACAGTTTGTGAAAAAGTGACCTAAACGCAAAAGTTGAACCTAAAAAGTATTAAGTTATCTGCCCTTTGCTTGGAGGGTCAAGGTCACTTCCACATTTGCTTTAGCACATTGCCATGTACCACCCAAGATACAACTATAAGCAAAGTGTGCAAGGTCTAGTGCATACAGTTTGTGAAAAAGTGACCTAAGCGCAAAAGTTGAACCTAAAAATTATTAAGTTATCTGCCCTTTGCTTGGAGGGTCAAGGTCACTTCCACATTTGCTTTGTCACATTGCCATGTACCACCCAGGATACAACTATAAGCAAAGTTTGCAAGGTGTAGTGCATACAGTTTGTGAAAAAGTGACCTAAACGCAAAAGTTGAACATAAAAATTAGTAAGTTATCTGCCCTTTGCTTGGAGGGTCAAGGTCACTTCCACATTTGCTTTGTCACGTTGCGATGTACCACCCATGATACAACTATAAGCAAAGTTTGAAAGTTCTAGTGCATACAGTTTGGGAGAAAATGACCTAAACGCAAAACTTGAATGTTGACGCCGCCGGAACAGCAACACCTATGTCTCTTTTTTTCTTCGAAAAGGCGAGACAAAAACACACTCTGGTAATAATATGATGAATGACTATCAAATGTACATATTTTTAAGTTCATGCTGTACAAAAACAACATTATTGATGTGGAAAAAAATATTGTATGTACAACTCAGTGTGTCAGGTCCCTGCCAAGACTTGAACTTGAATCTCTTTTCTCGAAAGAAAAGCGTGTTTCCTTACACTACAGAGATCGCCCAGACATCACAAAAAGAGTGTACAAAACTAACCGAAATTAATAAAGATGTAGATCAAAAGAATGTCAAACTAAAACTATCACTGAAGGTAATTAATACCCTTGCAAACGCATACCCCATGACTTCATGTATATGCTCAGTTCCACTTCAAACTGATGCTTCTCACAATGTTTGGGGTATGACAGAGGTCACAGTGACCTTATTTTGGTATGCGACACACCGCTATCCCAAGATGAATCCACATACCAAGTTTGGTATCTCTAAGTGTTATTGTATTGAAAATATGGTCCGGACAAGCATTTTATATGACAGAGGTCACAGGTCAAGGTCACAATTACCTTATTCTGGTACGCGACACACCGCTATACCAAGATGTATCCAACTACCAAGTTTGCTATCTCTAAGACTTAGTGTTATAGTATTGAAAATACGGTGCGGACAAGCATTTTCTATGACAGAGGTCACAGGTCAAGGTCAAAGTCACAGTGGCCTTATTTTGGTATGCGACACACAGCTATCCCAAGATGTATCCACATACCAAGTTTGGTATCTCTAAGTGTTATAGTATTGAAAATACGGTGCAGACAAGAGGTGAAAGAGTCTGTGGATGCTCTACTGGCTAAATGTGCTGGGGGACCGTAACACATTTTCAACATTCATTCAACCGGCACATGGCAATGATATAGGCCACTAGTTGTTGAATGCCAGCCAGGGTAGTAGGAGAACTAGTCTGTACAAAGTGAGTGTATTACAGGGTTCCCACAGTTATTTGAGAACAAAACTCAAGGTCTTTTCCAGGTTTTCCCACAGTTTTCAAGGACAATTTATACCAGTGTTTGTCCGACACCGTTGTTGCAAAAACGTTAAATTGTTTAATATGTGACACCACACAAGATGTTAGTTTATTGTTTTTGACAAGTATTGACTTTAACCCGCTGTTTTTCAGGCCGTTCTCCCTCCTATGAAGGAAATGTAGTGTTGACATTTAACTTGTTCTCAGACGACATGCTTTATCGATTCAAATGATTAGACGCTTGCACATACGACGGAACATTGCGAGTTTTATTCGTAGATACTCGGCTAAAATCGTCAACATATTTTATGAGTCATCCGGTGAGGTAACGAATTTGTACGACAGCGATCGAAAACAAAAGTACAATTTGGGGTTCACATTTCATTGATCAGAGCATTAACACATCTTACGATTGTTCACGAATATCAATGGTTAATTTGTATTGGCTTTAAGCGTTGTTGAGGGGGTTTGCAAGCATCTGGCCAAAGCAGAAGGCCCAACTGACCTCAAAGGGTTCGCCTTCCCAGTTGGCGAGATCCCATTAGGGAATCTTACCCCGAGTGTTTTTCTCTGCATTTTACAGTATATTTCAACGCATTATCATATGTGTATATCCTTAATACTGTACTCACACCAAGCTCACAATTAGAGTAGGCGATTATCTCTAAACAATGTATAGTGTATTCAGCTATATTATGTGTAATACTAATATGTGAGCTGTATCTGTATTAACCATACAGACTACCTTCCCGGTGATCAAATCACGGAGGCAGTATAATACTTCAGATAAGTTATGTTAAAATCTCTTACAAAGTGTTTTAACTAGGACAACAGTGTCTACTTTACCAGGAAAACAATATCCTGTATGCAAAAGATCTTTCGGAATAAAAATTCCTTCGTCAGCTGCCATAAAGAGGCACCGTTGTGTTACTTAAATATTTGGCGTTTTAGCCCGTATACACGTATATCCACCCTTATGAATTTTACATGTGTATTCTCTACCAGTATATGTTAAACTGTGTGGTATCGTGTGTCACCGTGGACTATGTATTAGTATATATATTCACTTCCACTCTTTATATGTATATGTTAGATCGTTTTCACACTCATTTAGTATCAGAATACTAGAAGTTGGCATCTGCCGATCGAGTAGTGTATGCTGTTACAATCACCTACTGAACATTCTCTGTTTTCAGTGTATTGTAAGTTTGTTGCAATTTGTTATATTGTAACAGTTACTGCGTGCTGTAATCGCTTTGAGTGTGTATGCTATGTTATTACATTTCTCCAGTTCTTGACCTGGCGAGATTTTCGTGCAATCGTATAATCTCTTTGTGTAATAAATACACTAAGCTACACTCAATTGGGTAACACTAATAGTCGATTCTAATAGTTAATCAATCTTCAATATTCTCTACTTTAAAGAGCTGGTCTTCAAACCATCACATTCACCTATAGTGAATCATGTGTTTGTGTATATACACTGTATAATGCGTGTTTATTTACCGCTTAAATATACTTTCTATTCGCAAGCAATTACGAGTTTGGTTACCGTTTCTATTGCTTGTATATCTGATTTCAATTTCACCAAGGGTTTAATTGATTTTTAGAGTGTTAGGCGAGTGAAAACTCAACTGTGTGTGTATATACACTGTATATTGCGTGTTTATTTACCGCTTAAATATACTTTCTATTCGCAAGCAAATACGAGTTTGGTTACCGTTTCTATTGCTTGTATATCTGATTTCAATTTCACCAAGGGTTTAATTGATTTTTCAGAGTGCTTAGTCGAGTGAGAGCTCAACTCCTGGTAAAGTAAACACTGTTGTTAGTCTAGGTTAAAATACTCAGTGAGAGATTTTAACACACACTCCGTGATCACAAATCACGGTGTAATTACGTTGTATAATTAATACGGATAGCTTACAAAATAATCACATAATAACGAAGGTAGAACACTACACTTCAGTTATAGAGTAAGCTTGGTGTAGTTACAGCAATAAGGATACACACAACACTCATCCTGATATATTTGACTGTAACATGAATATCAATAGAAAAACACTTGGGGTAAAACTCTCCAGGGAGAGTTCACTAACTGGGAAAGTGAACCGTCTGAGGTCAACTGGGCCGTCTACTATGTGCAGACCCTTGCAACCCCCCACAACAAGCCTTACTAGGGGTGTAAACATTTGAAAAAATCCACTCGCCCTGCAGGACTAGTGGAAGCAAAAAGCTACTCGCCCTTACCAATTTACCACTCGCCCTGCAGCATATAACCTGAACATTATTTTCACCACTATAGTAAGCTACAATAAGTACATTTGTGTACTCACAGACACTGTAGTAGCTGACAGGCAGTATGTGGATATTTTATTGTTATGCAAACAAAGAAAGCGCCATATTATCTAACAACACATTTAATATTATGGTCTGCAACTGTCCTCATACACTGTCAAAGGCAACTGTCATTAATATTTATTCCCTTCCAAGCGGTCATTTGTCGGTGAGTGTACAAAAAAAAGCGCAGAGAATTAACTTCTACAACAAAAACAACATTCTGCTAAACTTTCTCTCCAGTATTTTGTCTCCATTGGACCAATAATAGACGCCAGAACTAATTAATAGCGGTTGGGAACTACGCATGTTGTTCAGCCATACCCATTCTGATTCGCCGACACTCAGGCCGAATCCGCTTGCAGTCGCTGACGCAGACTTTCCGAACAGCGACCTGATGTCTGCTTGTTTACCCGCCATGTTTACGGTGTCGATATAAAACAACCCCAGTCTGACTGGTTAGCGATATATTGCATCACACTCCAATTGATTTTAGCGTGAATTGAATCACAGTCTATATGACGCGTAGGTTACCTGATAACAAACAAACACCTTGTTAATACGGAACAAAATTACGCGTCGGAAATGATCCAGATTTGAAATATTGCAAATATTGCAACATCGTGTTTGAACGATAGTTTAACTTCATTTTTATAGTGCAAAAAGTCACTCGCCCTGTCGGACGACCAGACGCCAAATGTTACTCGTCCGCAGGCAGCTTGCACTCGCTAATGCGAGCAGGCGAGTGGAATTTTACACCCCTGACTTACGTAAAGTACGGAATATCAATTGACGTACACCTTTATTTTTTATAAATCACCGGGATTCCAAACTTGGAGAGGCTACACAACACTATTTTTTTTCCCGAATAAATCCAGTTTTTTTACTGATTTGGGTAAAATTCGAGGGGTTTTCATGGCCTGGAATTACTGTTTTCAAATTCCCGACTTTTTCCCGATTTCCCGGTATGGGAACCATGATATTATGTCCTTTAATGGGGCATAACACCGCCGAAAGTCATTCAACTGGAACACAACAATGACATGCGCAACTACACATGGCACTAATCATCCCTGCCATTGTATCAAGAGAACAGAAATGTGACAAAGTTTGTGTATTAAAACTTTAAAGAACTCAATATCATTAACCAGTACACAACAATGGCAGTGCAGATAGGCTTGGTATAGTTCTATGACATAAAACGTCACAGAACAGAGCTACAGATAAGCAACGTATTTGCGTAAATTCCCAGTTAAAACTCCCTAAATACACAATTAAATTACTTTATTGATGCGTACCTTGATGGTAGACGTGCTTTGTTTTTTCACTCGCTCGCATGCGCCCATACGTGAAAAGAACCACACGCCTACCTCTTGTGAAGGATTTCCCTATAATCGATCCCATTAGTTAAATAATCTCTATATAATTCATTTAGGGCCCTGGTTTTGTATCACTGCTTAACACAGAAGTTCAGAGAGATATTTCACAGGGTATAGTTCTCCCTGTACACTGGACAGACTACTTTACATCCCTCCGAAGGATGACCTATATTCACAGTACCATGCCCAAGTAAGATAATAAGGGAGTTTGTTTGAAAAATCCGGGATATGACCCCACTGGAAATCAAACACGTGATTTCTGGGACTCGAGTCAAGAATGCTTAATACTTGGCGACCGCAGGGTTAAGTTTCCAAAATTATATGGAAACAAAAGAGCACAAGATGTTTCGAAAGATAAACATTCAAGAAAAATAGGTCTGGTACAGCACGAGGGGTACAGCAAATTCGTCTCCTGAAACATGGAGTCATACACAAATATCCTAGACACATTCGGTATACACAGGGTCTGAATGACCGACTACCACAACAGCCATGATTCTCACGTCTCCGTCTATGAATTTTTTTCTTCTTTTAGTTTAGATACTACAGATTACCAAATATGCAAACGACGACTAGAAACGGCAGGGAATGTTTATGCACACACAACCTTCCAATTGTTCACTCGAATATTTAAACATGCAGAATGAATAACAAATAAGTTATCATTTTACGCAGTCTAGATCATCTGCGACGCTTGCTTGTTTACAAAATTATCAGGCGTCGAACATGATCAAGACTAATTTCATGTAGGTCAATCCGTGACAACGCAAACAATACACGTACACAAAACATTCATAAACTGAAAATGTAAGCTAACTTTATAGACACGTATGACAGTGGAGAGTGTAAACTTGCACATATTCTACTTACGATAAATTGTTCGTCCTAACTGGAGCACTCTCACTGCACAAAAGAAAACAAAATGGAGGAATGGCCGCATCAAAACGGAAATGGAATGCTATGACGTCAGGCTCTGCCAATAACACATTACTTTCATGAAACGCCTCCCGAGTATTGGCGATCTGTACAGCGAGGTCTAAATCTATATCTATATAAATCTTCCTTGGAATTTTATTAGAACAAAATTTAGTTCACATCTATTCAAAAACATATACAGAAAATGGAATTCGCAATTAACTATCTCCATACACGAGGGGTACAGCAAATTCACGCTTCACTGTGCACTATATGCAGTATATGGAATCTCGAATTAGGTCAAACACCATCACAGTATTAGAGCGTTCTAATGGTTTCCATACACACTAATAGTTATCTGAATTTCTATATTCATGAATAATAACGCTCTATGAAAATGTGGTTAATATTCCTTGATTGTTTTAATTGCTACTGTTATTTCCCGGATTCAGTTTGGACCGGCAATTTCGACTTGCATCTTTTTACTGACTCTGCAGGCAATGCTGATTTAGGGTGGTGCTGCATATTTCGAACCACACTGGACTTTTTTCCAGTGGCCAAATAGTTGGCGCGACACAGAACTGATAACGGATGTAACTTTTCTCGAGTTGGTACCCATAGTTTTGGCTTTTCAAATATGGGGCAGTATGTCCCAGGGTAAAAAGATTGTCCTGCATACGGACAATCTCGCGCTGGTCTCAATTCTAAACAGAAAAACGTCCAGATCTGTTAGAGTGATGTACCTTGTTCGTCCCCTTGTTTTGCAAACTATGTTATTTAACATACAGTTTCATGCAGTTCATATTGAAGGAAAAAACAATTGTATAGTTGATGCCTTATCTAGTAAACAATGGGTTCGTTTTCAGCAGCTGGCTCCCAGGGCAGAACAACACCCATGTCCAGTTCCTGCATCTTTCCTAGCGTTGATATCCAGTCTCGAGCAGACAGGCTTTTAGAGGCATCGTTGGCCTTTAACACGCGGGAACCTTACAATACAGGCATTAAATCATTTGACACTTTTCGGGTTAATTAAAATATGCAATTGTCCTGGCCTCCAAGCATACAGCAAGTAGTTGATTTCATTGCTCATCTGTCTCTTAAAGGGTGCGCACCCGCAACATCTCGTTCATATTTGTCTGGCATTAGTTTCAAATGCAAACTTTTGCATTTATCAGATGTAACAAATAATTTCGTAATTAAAAAAATGTTAGTTGGCATGAATCGTCTTGATAAAATGGTCGATCCCAGACTCCCCGTTACTCCAGATATGTTGGTCAAGATTTGCAAAATATTACCGGCTATTTGCAGTTCAAATTATGAAGCTTCTATGTTCGCAGCTGCCTTTGCACTGGCATATTTCGGGGGTTTTCGAGCAGGAGAATTAGTGTCGGATAATAAGAGCCATACAATTCATGCACTGACTTTCGACAGCATACACTTTTCTCAAGAAAACACTCTACTCGAAATACATTTGGCACACTCAAAAACAGATCAGTGGAGTGTGGGCACTATTATTTCACTTCCAGCTATTAACTCTACAATATGTCCTGTCACTCGTCTTAAATCGTATTTAGAGGTTCGCCCCAAATGTACCGGTAAGCTATTTATTCATTTTTGGGGTGGTCAAGTCACTCGGTATCAATTTAGCGCGGTGTTAAAAAAAGCGTTGATCGCTTTAGGAATTGATGCCAATAATTATAAGTCTCATTCTCTACGTATTGGCGCAGCTTCCAATGCGTCGCGTCTGGGAATGTCGGATGACATGATCAGAGAGCTGGGGCGATGGGACTCTAAGGCTTACAAAACATATATCCGAGTTCCGACCGAACAGCTCAACTATTGTTCCCCTAGTTGAATCGAGTCTTAAGTATTCCAGATACAAGATCTCGAGTGTGGATTGTGGGCTCGTCCATCATTACGAGGGCGTTTACATATGCCAGACAATCACCATCGGAAGGAGTCGACCTGGGATTAGACGAGCTCCATGCGAGTGTTTGGTGGCAGGGGAAAGGTGGTTTGAGATGGCACCAGGTCGAGAAGAGGCTCCAACTGCTGTTGACTATTGAATACCCTCCTAATGTACTAGTGTTGCACTGCGGCGGTAATGATATAGGTCAAGTACCAGCTGCAGAATTAAGGCACCAAATGGTTAAAACCTTAAACAATATCAAAGACCTTATAATATCTGGAGTTTTTATTGTGTGGTCACAAATTCTTCCGCGTTTAGTTTGGCGGGATGAGTTATCTCATTCAGCTTTAGAACGTGTGAGAGTTAGGGTTAATAGTAAGGCGGGTACAGAAGTGATTAAAATGTCAAATTTGCATTTGTATTCTGGCGAAGTTCATTTGTCCGACCAAGGCAATAAAGTATTCTTGCAAAACCTATGTCTCGGGCTGCATTATTTTCTTTCACTTTTAAACAATGAATAGCAATGTTTACCCCTCTGGCAATTTGACTGTTAGTGTGTACATGTCGGGAGTTTGCTAATACTGTTGCAGTCTCTATTGAAGAATTTTATTTTGAACGTTCTCTATTTCGAGACGTTTTTGTTTTATATTGTCGAGACATTTGCTTCAGCTATTTCCTCTACTTGAGGAGTGTGTTGCCTCTATTTGAGGCAGTCTCTATTTGAGGCTTTTTTCTCTTTGCGCTCTCTATTTGAGGCGTTTTTTATTTTGGCGAGACATTTGCGTCAGCCATTTCCTCTATTTGAGGCGTTTTTTATTTTGGCGAGACATTTGCGTCAGCCATTTCCTCTATTTGAGGTTGTTATTTTAAATAGTTTTTGTTGGCCACTCAGCTTTGTCGTATATATTTAAACCATGTTGCATTTAGTCTAGTCTCTAAGCTATGTCCCGCTTCCCCCATGTATGGCGGTGTCACGCAGGGATTTGCTTTTCGCAGACTGCATGACATGTGGCAGTTTTTCGCGGTCACAGCAATTACTTATTGTGTAGTTAATAAGAATTTTGACATTTTCAATGCAAGAGCTTTCAATTAGGTACATTTGTCTTTGTGAACTGCCCAACCCAGGGTTCATAAAGTACATACATATGTTTAATTAACTACACATTTTATCTTCTATATTAGGTACATTTGTCTTTGTGAACTACTGTACCCAGGGTTCATAAAGTACATGAATATGTTTTATATTTTATTTTGTTGAAGCCGTGGCCAATATATTCCAATAAACATAAACTGTAAACATTGCCTTGTATTGTGCTAAACCCATCTTTAATAATGGAATTTGTGCGTTGAAGGACAGTTTACTGTTAATCAAGTGGAATATAAAATAAATTTAGTGTATAAATTCTGCCGGTGCATTTTATACATAGACACCGGCAACTTAAATTATCAAATTCTTTTTCTCTACACAGTTGGATAGAACAACAGGTTCAGTAATTCATTCGGTACAAAACATTTATTTTATCTGTATTCGCAACATAAACCCATCCACCCTCTCCTGTTATTGAAAACAGTGTTTTCGTTTTTTTATGTTTTTATTTTCAGAGCATGATATTTCATCGGTTTCAGTCGGGTTCTTCTGTCTCTTTTGTCGCGGCTTCAACATAGTTTACAGCAGTCCACTTTCGGGATCTCCACACGGTGGCGGCAGTTTTTCGCGGTCACAGCAATTACTTATTGTGTAGTTAATAAGAATTTTGACATTTTCAATGCAAGAGCTTTCAATTAGGTACATTTGTCTTTGTGAACTGCTGTACCCAGGGTTCATAAAGTACATTCATATGTTTAATTAACTACACATTTTATCTTCTATATTAGGTACATTTGTCTTTGTGAGCTGCTGTACCCAGGGTTCATAAAGTACATACATATGTTTAATTAACTACACATTTTATCTGCTATATTAGGTACATTTGTCTTTGTGAACTGCTGTACCCAGGGTTCATAAAGTACATCAATATGTTTTATATTTTATTTTGTTGAAGCCGTGGCCAATATATTCCAATAAACATAAACTATAAACATTGCCTTGTATTGCGCTAAACCCATCTTTAATAATAAATCAATTGGTGTAA
Source organism: Cyrtodaria siliqua (assembly GCA_037043455.1). Classification (NCBI taxonomy): domain Eukaryota; kingdom Metazoa; phylum Mollusca; class Bivalvia; order Adapedonta; family Hiatellidae; genus Cyrtodaria; species Cyrtodaria siliqua. The sequence continues at coordinate 24,099 of JAWPHD010013606.1, read as the reverse complement.
TTATTTTTTTAAACAATCATTTGCAAAGCATAGTTTCAAAAAAGAATTTAAACCAACTGTCAAACAATTTGAATTGGCCGGGAGCCTATGAGGTTATGACCCTTGCTAATACAGAAGGTAAACATTTCCCACGTGGTTGTATTTATCAACTGGCTGTATTTATCAACAAGCGTGCTGCAGCAGACAGCTTATGAACTACTCTGTATTATCATCAAAACCATCAAAACCAGACAATGTAAAGCATCACAATTTAAAGCGGGTTGTCAACAGACCTTCAAAAAAGCAGTGTGGTTAGGGACCGACCATTTTGATTTCTGTGGAGGGGGAGGGGGGGTGAGGGGGGGTTGGGGTTGGTGTGGGGAGGGCGGAGGTTTCCTTAAAACCTTGCTTTTTTTATTTCGCCTAATACACTGGCCAGATTTTTGTTTTTCATCAACTTGAAAGCCAGAAAAAATAATTTCAGAGCTGTTGTAGGTCTACTCAACGTCTGCGTCGAGGTTAGTTTTCAGTTGTTGGCCAAGTCCTCTTATTTCAGCAACCACTGGTCAGTGAAACTTGAAATATGTCATCAGTACCTTCAAGGACACTGGTAGACACATGTTCCATAACTCTGTATGGCATTTAAGCAAAAGCATGGCCCTTTTATTACTTTGAATTTCCGGTTTAAGTTCTTTTTTTGACAAGTCCATTTATTTTTACAACTGAAAGTCGTACATCAACAAAACTTCAGTAAAGCTTGGAATATCAAGGGCACTAGTAGACAAATGTTCCATATTAACTCTGTATTGCATTTAAGCAAAGTTATGTTCTTTTTTCAAAATTTTTAGGCAAGTCCTTTATTTCAATAGGTGATTGTTTATTATTAATACAACTTCAGTAAAGCGTGGATGCCAGTAGACACATGTTCCATAACTCTGTATTGCATTTTAGCAAAATTACGACCCCTTTTCTGGATAAATATTTTCTGCATTGTATTTTAGAAAATGTGTAGCCTATTTTCGACTTAGAATTTATTTTATTTTATTTGTTGGCAAGTCCATTTATTTTAATACCCACTAGCCATATATCTCTGTCAAAGGAGCTTGACCAGTGTCATCACTTACAGACACTTGTTTTATAACTTTTTATTTCATTCTTGCCAGATGATATTTTCTTTTTCAACTTAGAGTTTCAGTCAAAGTTTTTTAAGCAGCTTCATATATTTCAATAAAATCCAATAACAATGGCAAGCCTGTAAATGTCATCTTCCCCACTCCTACACCGCCACCACCATCACCCCAGATAGACAAATATTTATTCTATTCTTTTTGGTTTCTCTTCAGTTACCATGTCTGCATCCTGTTCTCTTCCAGACCCTCGCCAACACCCTCCCCTCAACCTACACCGCCACCACCATCACCCCAGATAGACAAATATTTATTCTATTCTTTTTGGTTTCTCTTCAGTTACCATGTCTGCATCCTGTTCTCTTCCAGCCTCTCCCCCTCCCCCCACCCTCCCCTCAACCCCCCCCCCCCACACACACACTCCCCCAATGAAAATATTGTATTATTTCTGGGTGTTTTCCCTATTCAGTAACACTTCACTTCCCCTCCCCACCCTCTTCAAGTTCATATTCTTTCTGGGTATTGAATGCTTTGATATTTGGTATATACTCGTATGTTTACTGACCACCCGATCCCCGCACCCCTACACCCTCACCTCAGTCACCACCACCTATTAACCTCCACAATTAACACTTGACCTTGTGAATGAACTGGCACCATGGTTGGTGAGACAGAAGTGTCAGTGGCCTTGTTTAAAATTGACTTTGAATAGTGGGGAATGCTGTCCTTTCGACAGCTCTTGTTTAATACGGATCTTTCCAGATTTGGTGGGTAGAACTTCATGTGCAGGTGTTAATACTTAGTTATGCTTGTACTTCTCTGCTTTCTATGTGAGCTCCCGTTTGCTCTTCTAAATTATGAATTGATTGGATGTTTTGTTTGGTGGTGAAGGGGATTGTCTTGTACTGGGCAATGACTACAATGTTCCATACCATTCTTATTAACACTGGCATATAGCGCATAGCTCTGTCTATAACCTGGCATTGCATGTGGCTGAAGCTACTTCTTAAGTCCACTTACTTGTTGATGATATTCACAAAGTCCATCGCACAAGTACCAGGACCTTTGTATTGTAATACTACCATGACCACTGCATACCGCATTGATTACTAACATTGCATACCGCATTGATTACTAACATGTCCAAAGTACATCACATGTATAACTATCATGGCTACTCTTTACCTCATTTTCTACTACCATGACCACTGTATATTGCAAGTATTACTACCATGACTACTGTATATCACATTTAGTACTACCATGACTACTGAACACCCCATTCATTACTACCAGGACGACTGATACCATATATTTATATATTTATTAATAATATACCTCATGTCAAACACCCATGTTAAATGTCCATATACTGTTATTTTCCCATTTTTGTAATATCTCATATCGCTTGTAATGTCTCCATGAAGTGAGTCACTGAATGATAGTCTTTGTTGTAATGTCACCGCAGTATAATTACGATTGTGAAGTCAAAGTCAAGTTTATAATTATCTATTGGGATGTCCTATGCTGAACAGTGTTTGTATACATAAGCAAATGAAAATCAGTGAACATTTACTAAAATTGCACAACTTTCTGAATACTCGTAAGATCACAGCTGAAGATTCCGAAAGAACACAAAGAATCATCCACCAAAACATATTGTGTAGGTGCTGAAAATAGTGATTTTAAACAGAGAGAAGTAATCATGTTTTCTCATGTTTTATTTCAAAGGAATATTTAGCAGAACCAAATATCTGTTTCAGACATATTTTTCAGTATAATAAAATAAATAGCCTTAGTAGGTTGACAAAAGGTTGACACATATTCACTGTCACCCTCACAGGATTGCAATATTAACATACTACCATGACCAATGTATATCACATTTAGGCCATTATTTTTTATTATTTGTTTTAAGAACCATCAAGACAGAGAATAGCTGTAGGAGGAAGGGAATTTTTTTAAAATAAACTATGAAATTCCCTATGGAAAAATAAAATACCTAATTTCGTTTTGTCGTAGGAGGGTTCGGAAAACGAATTATCAAAAAATAATGACCTTATTACAACCATGACTTATGTATACCACATTAATTATAACCATGACTTATGTATACCACATTAATTATAACCATAACTTATGTATACCACATTAAATATAACCATGACTTCAATATGAATATCATGTTTATTACTACCATGCTCACTGTATACCAAATTACTACCATGATCAATGTATACCAAATTACTACCATGATCAATGTATACCAAATTACTTCCATGATCACTTTATAACACTTTATACAACACATCTACTACCACCATTGCCAGTGTATACCACATTTAAAAACCATGAATATTATCACTGTCTTCTACAACTCATTTCAACTGGAGATTTCGATAAACTTCTGAGCTGAATTAAGTTGTGGATGTAACCAGATTGTGGTTAAACATTTCCATGTTGAATCCAGTGGCTAATGAAGTAGATCTACATTTATCATTTATTTTTTTGCCTTCAAGTCAGAGCCAGGATATTTTTTTTCCAGCAATTCAAGGGCCAGAATATGTTTTCATGAAAAATCCCAGGCTCACCCTCCGCACCCCCCTCCCCCACCCCCACCACCTCCACCCCCACCACCCACCCCAAGAAATGAAAATGGTCGGTACCTTATAACTGTATAGGAAAAGTTTCAATAATATTATCGTGATTTAATTCAAATATAGTCGGCTGCTTCAGCATGATCTTTACATCAGCTATTTTAGTTGACAGACAGGCTGTGTGCAGCTAGGCCACTCCTACAAATATTTACTACACCGGCGTATAAAATGTTGGGGGTTTAACAGATAATGGTTTCATATTTCCTTTTTCTTTTTTTATGATGCTAAAATACATAATGAAAACCTCATAAAGTTACACACTACTAATTCTAAGACCTCATACGGTTACACTCCAATAATTTTTCATAAGACGCCTCACGTATTTTATTTATTTATAATTGAGACTATGTTCAGCACAACTTAAGAGTATTCCCACGCATCCATTTAGGTAGTGATACCTATTGTGACCGGACACCAATGCCCTTCAAATAATAAAATTTGTTCTTTTGTTGATTTATATGAAAAAACAGAATCGGTACCTTTTCTTAGACTGCAAACATATATATCTCACTTTATTAGTCCCCTGCAGGTGAAACCGGAAGGAAACTTTAAGATTACTCATTATCTGTCCATTCGTCTGTCCGTCAGTTCAAAATGTGTGTCCGAACTAAAACTTCTTGATCTGTCATTGGATTCTAATAATATTACATACAATATGTCGCGACCAAGAACCAGGTCCCTACTTTCAAGGTCTTTAAATATCATTGCTTAACAGGGCTATAACTTCTAGATTTATTATTCTGGATTCCAATAATAATATACACAAATGTCCATCACCATGAGACAATGTGTCGCGGCTACGAGTCCGATCCCTACCGTCAAGATCAGGGTCACACATATACTTTGAAGGTTATTGCTTATCATTTCGTGTGTGGGCTATAAATTCTTTATCTGCCTTTGGATTCTAATAATATTATACACAAATGTTCACCACCATTAGATGGTATAGTCGGGTCCCTATCTTCAAGGTCAAGGTCACACATATACTTTGAAAGTTATTAAAGGTTATTGCTTATTATTCCGTGTCCTGGCTATAACTTCTTTATCTGTCATTGGACTCTAACGATACTATACACAAATGTTCACCACCCTCAAGGCCAAGCTTACACTTTAAAAGTTTTTAATCATGCACTGTTACCTTTAGACCTTAACAGGTAGGGGCTTAACAGGTAGGGGACACGAATTGCCTCCAGTACTCCTTTGCCTTGTTTCATTTTCAAAATGGCGCTGTCCTATATATGAATTATTAGCACCACTGGTTATATTTTAACTCGTCGGCAAAACTTATGTGATTTGACAATGTATTTAATAAATTCAAAATAAATAACTCAAGTTCAATATGCAAAACTGGATTTCCTTCAATTTTAATGTTTTCAATACATACATTCCAAAAGTATAGCAGACAGGTACTAGTAAAGCTAGCAAGAGGACACACAACTAAAAATCTGAAACTTGACAACGAAAGAATTGCATTGGCAATTGAAAAACGGAAACATTGACGGATTTTCGTGAAATTTCACAGGAATGTTGCTCTTGATGACTAGTTAATCCAAGCAAAAATTACGTTTGGCCGGAAATTCAAGACCAAAACCATGTCATGCCAGGCTAAAATAAGATTTTAAAAATACAACTTTGTGGAGACTATTTCTCAAAAACCGTAAGTGGTATTGATTTGGAACCTTTATTGAAATGACTGACATGACATGTAGTTGGTCCTAAACAAAATTCATTTTGATTCGATATCAAATATGGCTCTTTTTTTAGATAGAGTTGTATAGGAAAAAAAGTTGTGGCGAAATTCAAGATGGCCGCCACAGCTAAAAATAGATTTTAAAAAATACAACTTTGTGGCGACTACTTCTCATACAAGAGGACTATGACCTTGACGCTTTACCGATAGACTTTTGATAGTAAGATCAGCAATGGGGAACATTTTTTAATGAAACCTGAACAGGTAGAAGATTAGTATTGCCATGCAATACAATGTCACCTATCTGGTTTTGTGTGATCAGCAAGTTTCGGTTCAATATCTCATTCTTAACTAAAGTTATTTAGCGGAAACCAATTTTCTATTTTAAGTAACAGTAACCTTGACCTTAAATCCATTGACCCCAAACATAATCCCAAGCTTCTTTTCATATACGCTACCTACACAAGTTTCGGGCCAATATCTCATTCCTAAGTGAAGTTATTGAGTGGAAACCGATTTTCTATTTCTAGTAACTGTGACCTTGACCTTGATGCCAATGACCCCAAACGCAATCCCAAGTTTCCTAAATAAGTTACCTACACAGCAAGTTTGAGGCCAATATCTCATTCCTAAGTGAACTTATTGAGGAGGTATAGTCGCTACAAGTGTTTACTATATAAAACAAAGATGACCGCTGGCAGCCATGTTTTAGTTAAAATGATTTTCAAGAAGGACCAAAACCATGTCATGCTGATCATTTTAGAAGAAGTCCCATGTCAGTATCACTTATAGTTTTGGAGGAGTAGTCGTTACAAACTTGTTTTTTAAAAATCTATTCTTAGATCTGGTGGCCATCATGGTTTTCACATCAACCTGAATTTTTGCTAGGATCAACTTAAAATTATGGACAACATTCCTGTTAAGTGTCATGAACATTCATTAAGTAGTTACAGAAAAGTAGTCGCTACAAGTTTACTATATAACTCTATGTAAACAAAGACGGCCACTGGCAGCCATGTTTTATTTAAAATCAAAACGAGTTTCATCAAGGACTAAAATCATGTCATGCTGATCATTTTAGAAGAAGTCACACCAACCCATTTTTTGCTAGGATTAACTACACATTATGACAACATTCCTGTAAAGTTTCATGAAAATCCATCCAGTAGTTGCAGAGGAGTTGTCGCTACAAAACAATTTCCGGACGGACAGACAGGCGGACGACGCACCACGCATAAGCTATGCTGATCTTTGAACAGTAGAGCTAAAACCACTGAAACAACTGGGTGGATTTTCATGTAACTTTACAGGAATGTTGACCATGTTGTCTAGTTGATCCTAGCAAAAAAATCAGGTTGGCGTGAAATCTAAGATGGCCACCAGATCCACCACATCTAAAAATAGATTTTAACAAGACCTCGGTCTGAGAGTGTCTCGCCCATCGCGGCAAACGCATATGAAATATTTTATTACATTTGTGCTTAAATGCTGTCCACCAAAGACAACATTTCATATGACCAAGTATCAAACAAATAAAAAGCGAGGTAATCAAGAAATTAAATTACTGAAGTTAAGTGGTTTAACGAGGGTGTAGTTTTGGGAATATAATGCAAAATATGACCTTGACCTTGGTATTTTTTGTCGTTCAGCGATGTCCACCAATGCCAACAATACATATGACTAAGTATCAAAGACATAAAGTAAGGCAATCGCATAACGTTAACTGAGGTTAAGTTACCTAAGCAAGGTTAAGTTACCTAACTAAGGTTACGTTTTGAGAAAATAATGCAAAATATGACCTTGACCTTGGTATTTTGTGTCATCCAGCGATGTCCACCAATGCCAACAATACATATGACCAAGTATCAAAGACAAAAAGTGAGACAATCACATAAAGTTAACTGAGGTTAAGTTACCTAACCAAGGTTAAGTTTGGGGAAAATAATGCAAAATATGACCTTGGCCTTTGTAATTTTGTCGTTCAGTGATGTCCACCAATGCCAACAATACATATGACCAAGTATCAAACAAAGAAATTAAAGTTATTAGAAAAAGTTAACTGAGGTTAACTTACCTAACCAAACTGATGTTTAGGGTAAATAACGCAAAACATGACATTGACCTTGGTATTTTTTTTGTCATTCAGCGATGTCCATCAATGCACAACAATACATATGACCAAGTATCAGACATAAAGTGAGGCAATCACACAAAGTTAACTGAGTTTAAGTTATCTAAGCAAGGTTAAGTTACCTAACTAAGGTTAAGTTTTGAGAAAATATTGCAAATAAGACCTTGGTATTTTTTGTCATCCAGCGATGTCCACCAATGCCAACAATACATATGACCAAGTATCAAAGACATAAAGTGAGACAATCGCATAAAGTTAACTAAGGTTAAGTTACCTAACCAAGGTTAAGTTTGAGGAAAATAATGCAAAATATGACATTGACCTTGGTAATTTATGTCATTCGGTAATGTCAACCGATGCCAACAATACATATGACCAAGTATCAAACAAAGAAAATGAGGCAATCACATACAGTTAACTCAGGTTAAGTTACCTAACCAAGGTTAAGTTTTGGGAAAATAACGCAAAATATGACCTTGGTAATTTTGGCATTACGTGATGTCCCTTGACCCAATAAAGCATCTGAAAAAGTTTCAGAAAAATTCAAGCAGCGGTTGTTGAGATATAGTTGATTTAAAGTGTGGCCGCCGCCGGAAAAGTGACTGCTATGTCGCGCTACCCACTATCGTGGTCGAGACAAAAAACATGTTTGTTGAGACTACTCCTTCGAAACAATAAGTGCTACTGACATGGGACTCCTTATAAAATTATCAGCATGAAATGATCTTGGTCCTTGATGAGTTTGATTAGAAATAAAACATGGTTAAATATAGTTAAATATTAAAAAGCGATTTGTAGATTTTACAATATTTTATAGCAGTTTCTGTATTTGATTTTAAGTATTATGTAAAGTCTGTAAGATAAAATGTTTTTTGATATTTATTAAATATTAATAGAATTTCTTAAAACTTTTTAGTTAGGTAATAACTTTGACCGAATATTCTTCTTGGATCAACAGCTTTCTTCTAGATAAAGATAAGTACGGTTCAAGTTATCCTAGTTGGATCTTATTATTATTATATTTAACTTATCCAGGTGTCATTAAAAATGTTCCCCATGGCTGATCTTACTACATGTATAAAACAATCTATCAGTAGAGCTTCAATGTCACTGTTGCTTGAAAATTACTTATTTCAGTTATATAAGAAAAATCTTAATCAAGTTATACCCCTGACTGTTCAATGTGTCTTTCATACAAAGAAATAGTCCATGTTCGCGGAGTTAAAATGCGAACAGAACTGATACGTTATAGGTCCACGGCGTTCCTACTGGTCATTCTTGAATCACTAAATCAAAACATAACGAGCTGAGGGTCCATTTAAAAACATGTTTCTGTTAAAATATTCGCCATGACACACAGTGCTCACTGCTCACCAAATAGGATAGCCCTAAGCCCGGGCGGGGCCTGTCAAAGTCTAGTTGTGGCTTGTTCCTTTTTGCCATATTTTACTATATAATTAATTCATGATCTGTCAATATTAATTCAGGGCCTGCCTGTAAAAATATATTCCGTGAGCACTGACACATTAGAATAATTCCCGATAGGTCTGTGTTTACAATAGACACCCCACACATCTTTTACACAACACACAAATTGTCATAGATTATTTGACAACATTAATGCTGTATCACAACAAAACGAGCTCATGGTTCATTTGGAAATATGTTTTCGTTATGAAAGCCATAAAATATTCGCCATGACACAGTAGAATAATTCCCAGTCGGTCTATGTTTACAAATTATACCCCACCTAAGCAACACACACAGAGTCGAAGTTGATTCGACAACATTAACGCTATATCACAACAAAATGAGCTCACGGCCCATTTAAAAATATGTTTTCGTAATGAAATCGATCGAAATAACAGAAATGAAACAGTAGAATAACTCCCAATCGGTCAATGTTTACATTTTCAATAGCATTTTTCTGGATGGGCAGCCATCTTGAATTTATGTGTAGAAATCGCCATTCTACAGTGAATACCTTAGTCTCTATCATCCAGACACACTCAAGTTGACTGCGAGCGCTAGACTTCGTTTGGACTTCTTTGAGAGAAGTCTCGCGAGAGGTCTGGATGATCGAGACTATGAATACCTGGCCTACTGTGCAAAGCATTGTGGGCCAGGGAACCAGTAGCCGGTTCGTTTGGCAAGGCGGAAGAGCTTCTTAGAAGAGAAGATACTCTTCTGATTGTTCGTTTCGGACCTCTTCTCTTCTCGGAAGCCCTGCCGTCTCTGCCGATTTGAAATAGGAAGAGACGGCAGAGAAGAGCAGCAAAGATGGCGTCAAAAGAAAATACGTGAGTGTGAGAATTGTATTTTTTAGATTAATTGCAGAGATATCGTTGTCAACAAATGTGTATTGTTGTTATTTGGATAAAATATTTACTGTTGTGCGAAATGTTCAGTATCCCGGTGACATTTGCTTTAAAACAAGCAAGAAATGGTTGATTATTATGTGAATTTTATTATAAAAGGGAAACGTTACACCCACGAAGAAAGTTTTTTTTTCTTCCAATGGATTTTTGGTCATTGTTAAAAAGTAATATGAAGGATGGGTAGATTAACAAGACCCTGGACCCCAGGCTCAACAGACATACCATAACCTATATTGACTGGCTTGTGGGTAAATACTATTACTATTTATAGCGATCACAACAGTGTGTGTGTTTATTTGTAAACACTCAATATCAAGATCATGTCTTTTTTTTCACGACTCGACAAGGTCGGAAACTTTCTGGTACTGGTAGCTGATAGTTACATAATAAAAAACAGACGAACTATGTAGCATTGTTCGGTGGGGAGGGGTATTTTCAATAAAAGAATCAAGGGAGTGTTTTTAACATTTTGTCCATGTGGGTGCCTTTTCAGTATTTTCCCGGTGGGGCTGGAGGAGAGAGGAGTTATGGAGAAACAAAGTAAAATACGGGAGTGCCAGGGGGTGGGGGAGGGGGGGTGTGTGTGTGTGGGGGGGGGGGGGGGGGTACCTTATATTTACAATAATATATAATTAGGTAGAGGTGTTCCGACCAATTTGGTGGAGCAGTGGTTGTCTAAGTTACATGACTTGATTGTCTTCTGTTATCTAGTCCTGTTTTATAAATATACCGATATTTTGTTTACACAGAGATTATTAATATGATCATAATTATGTTATGATATTTTTACCACAGGTCCCTGAAACTCTGAGATAAACTCGTCAGACCTCGACTCACATGCATCGGTCACTGGTGACTGCAGATTGCATACAGAGAATTATATCACTGGATTAAACCTATATGTGATATCGTATTCGAGAAGTTTAAAAATCCATAAACCATGTAAAATCTTCCAACTGCATTTAAAGCATTTTTGCAACAGTTCTACAATTTAGAATGGAAGGTTATTTTATAAACGTTTATTTAATATTAACACAAACCAAAATTAGTTTAAATATACATATTTTAAATACATTCAAATTTAAATTAATGTTGGCTAGTTTTGGTACAATCAGTTTTGTGCTGTTGGGCCCATTTCTGTAGTGTAAGGAAGCACGCTTTTTTTTTCGAGAAAAGAGATCCAGGTTCGAGTCCTGGCAGAAACCCCTTGCACTTACTGAGGTGTACTTATAAAAAAGAAAACAGAGCGCAAAGATAAAAGTATTGGTAAAATGCCTATAGTATTAAACAAATTCATTTCATATTCTTTTATTAAACATGTTACATACCATGTTACGTATGTGTGTATGTCTGTCCGTCTGTATACTCTCCCTCCCCTCCCCCTCTCTCTCTCTCTCTCTCTCTCTCTCTCTCTCTCTCTCTCTCTCTCTCTCTCTCTCTCTCTCTGGACATTTAAAGCAAGAAATTACGGTCAGGTTAATTGGCATGTTGCATGTCGAAAGTTAGCAACAGATGTGTTGCATAAAATATATACTCTTAAGAAATCTGCTCCTTACTTTCGACATGCCACATGCCAATATTCCTCGGTTATTTAAGAAGTTTTAATTTTCTCATATAATCGCAGTCTTTCAGTTCTTTGATTACTTCTACTTCCGAAATGATGCGTGTTCGATTAGTCCCAAATCCTCTACCTCTGCCGATGTACGTTCGATTAGAACAGTTCTCTGCCTTCTTCTATCATCTTCTATACTTGGCGCTTCTCTACCCGGAAGAGACCAAACGAACCGGCTACAGGCTACCCTGCCGTTTATTCCTGCCGGAGAACTACGAGTTTTTACGATTTTCTCGGACATGCGCAGTGCGATTCAGTTAAACGAAAACATACTATTCGGGACAATCGGATTCGGGGCAGTTCCGATAGTAAACGAATCGATCAGAATTCTTCGCCAATCCGACGAGGCAGTTCCGATAGTAAACGAATAAGATCGGAAAATCTCCGCAATCGGCTTGTCTAAAACAATTACAAATACAATTTCAAAAATGATCAGTACATGGGGTGACATTATTGCCATTTACCTTTTTCATAGTCCTCTTTATAATTCAGTAAAGTTTATATCAATTGGTGGACAAAAAGATATAGGTAGAGCCTCTGTGTAATATTAAAAGGCAAGTTATATAGGTAAGGCTTTTGGTATGTGAGTAATAATAAATTGACTCTTAATATTATCTTTGCGCTCTGTTTTCTTTTTTATAAGTACACCTCAGTAAGTGCAAGGGGTTTCTGCCAGGACTCGAACCTGGATCTCTTTTCTCGAAAAAAAAGCGTGCTTCCTTACACTACAGAAATGGGCCCAACAGCACAAAACTGATTGTACCAAAACTAGCCAACATTAATTTAAATTTGAATGTATTTAAAATATGTATATTTAAACTAATTTTGGTTTGTGTTAATATTAAATAAACGTTTATAAAATAACCTTCCATTCTAAATTGTAGAACTGTTGCAAAAATGCTTTAAATGCAGTTGGAAGATTTTACATGGTTTATGGATTTTTAAACTTCTCGAATACGATATCACATATAGGTTTAATCCAGTGATATAATTCTCTGTATGCAATCTGCAGTCACCAGTGACCGATGCATGTGAGTCGAGGTCTGACGAGTTTATCTCAGAGTTTCAGGGACCTGTGGTAAAAATATCATAACATAATTATGATCATATTAATAATCTCTGTGTAAACAAAATATCGGTATATTTATAAAACAGGACTAGATAACAGAAGACAATCAAGTCATGTAACTTAGACAACCACTGCTCCACCAAATTGGTCGGAACACCTCTACCTAATTATATATTATTGTAAATATAAGGTACCCCCCCCCCACACACACACACCCCCCCTCCCCCACCCCCTGGCACTCCCGTATTTTACTTTGTTTCTCCATAACTCCTCTCTCCTCCAGCCCCACCGGGAAAATACTGAAAAGGCACCCACATGGACAAAATGTTAAAAACACTCCCTTGATTCTTTTATTGAAAATACCCCTCCCCACCGAACAATGCTACATAGTTCGTCTGTTTTTTATTATGTAACTATCAGCTACCAGTACCAGAAAGTTTCCGACCTTGTCGAGTCGTGAAAAAAAAGACATGATCTTGATATTGAGTGTTTACAAATAAACACACACACTGTTGTGATCGCTATAAATAGTAATAGTATTTACCCACAAGCCAGTCAATATAGGTTATGGTATGTCTGTTGAGCCTGGGGTCCAGGGTCTTGTTAATCTACCCATCCTTCATATTACTTTTTAACAATGACCAAAAATCCATTGGAAGAAAAAAAAACTTTCTTCGTGGGTGTAACGTTTCACTTTTATAATAAAATTCACATAATAATCAACCATTTCTTGCTTGTTTTAAAGCAAATGTCACCGGGATACTGAACATTTCGCACAACAGTAAATATTTTATCCAAATAACAACAATACACATTTGTTGACAACGATATCTCTGCAATTAATCTAAAAAATACAATTCTCACACTCACGTATTTTCTTTTGACGCCATCTTTGCTGCTCTTCTCTGCCGTCTCTTCCTATTTCAAATCGGCAGAGACGGCAGGGCTTCCGAGAAGAGAAGAGGTCCGAAACGAACAATCAGAAGAGTATCTTCTCTTCTAAGAAGCTCTTCCGCCTTGCCAAACGAACCGGCTACTGGTTCCCTGGCCCACAATGCTTTGCACAGTAGGCCAGGTATTCATAGTCTCGATCATCCAGACCTCTCGCGAGACTTCTCTCAAAGAAGTCCAAACGAAGTCTAGCGCTCGCAGTCAACTTGAGTGTGTCTGGATGATAGAGACTAAGGTATTCACTGTAGAATGGCGATTTCTACACATAAATTCAAGATGGCTGCCCATCCAGAAAAATGCTATTGAAAATGTAAACATTGACCGATTGGGAGTTATTCTACTGTTTCATTTCTGTTATTTCGATCGATTTCATTACGAAAACATATTTTTAAATGGGCCGTGAGCTCATTTTGTTGTGATATAGCGTTAATGTTGTCGAATCAACTTCGACTCTGTGTGTGTTGCTTAGGTGGGGTATAATTTGTAAACATAGACCGACTGGGAATTATTCTACTGTGTCATGGCGAATATTTTATGGCTTTCATAACGAAAACATATTTCCAAATGAACCATGAGCTCGTTTTGTTGTGATACAGCATTAATGTTGTCAAATAATCTATGACAATTTGTGTGTTGTGTAAAAGATGTGTGGGGTGTCTATTGTAAACACAGACCTATCGGGAATTATTCTAATGTGTCAGTGCTCACGGAATATATTTTTACAGGCAGGCCCTGAATTAATATTGACAGATCATGAATTAATTATATAGTAAAATATGGCAAAAAGGAACAAGCCACAACTAGACTTTGACAGGCCCCGCCCGGGCTTAGGGCTATCCTATTTGGTGAGCAGTGAGCACTGTGTGTCATGGCGAATATTTTAACAGAAACATGTTTTTAAATGGACCCTCAGCTCGTTATGTTTTGATTTAGTGATTCAAGAATGACCAGTAGGAACGCCACGGACCTATAACGTATCAGTTCTGTTCGCATTTTAACTCCGCGAACATGGACTATTTCTTTGTATTTTACGGACTATTTTACGAATTTTCAATTAAAACAGACGCCATTTTTTTACACCCGAAATTATGCGCGCTGCGTCGGCGAGCACTACGGGAACCTATGGAGTCTAACAACACGCGTAAAGTGTTTCATACCGAAGATTATGTAAAAACTAATACCTTACCGGACGAAATAACGTTCCATTATGTGTAAACACGATGCAGTGTTGGTGACTGACAGGTCACCGTGACATAACTTGACACGTGAAATTGACATGTTGGTGCAAACTGGATTTGGGATTACTGTCTGCTGCTAGAGGTCCATTATCAAGGTATTTGTTTTGTCATTAAAATGTGTTTGTTAATAAACAGTACACACCACTTTTAGATCGTACATATTTAGCCAAATATAGTGCTTAAAAGTGGTATATGCTGTATAATAGAAAGTTCATAATCACTGTAAGTGTTTTTCGTGTACTCCGATCTTTCCAGTAACTGGATGTACTGTAAACTGTAGAACGTTTCGTGGAATAAAACAATTGCTAGTAGAAATGCTATCAATGTCCTCCGCACCCCGCACCCACCCAAGTACGGTAGATGGGGGTGTGGGGGTAGATGGAGCTTGCATACCGAAAACAAGGAGGGGGTAAGACAACTAGAAACCCCCTCCACTCCGACCTCCAGTTGGGCTACATTATATTTTACATGTATAATGAATGATGAGAGATGTTTTTATTACATTAACCGTGTTATTGAGCACAAGTAGTATTCATGCTTTATTCAATTTAGTTTTTTTTTATCTTTTCTTTTTTAAATATGTTACATTATGTATAACAAAGGATAAAATATGTCTGTTTGATCATTTACATTGGATTGATGTTGTTTTCAGATAGGCCTCAAATGTGAATCGTGCCCTTGAGCAGCTCTAAGTGAATTGATACTGACGACTTCAGAATGTCAAGCCGTATTAAATGCCATTGGATCATATGCAGGTAAGAGCCTTTTTAAAAATTGTTTGCACTTGTGTAGTTCTTTAAATTGAGTTTGTGTTATGTTTGCACGGTGCTGTCTAAAGTTAGAGTAAAAAATGTTTTCAGTGATAGTGCAGCGTGATTGTCATATGAGCTCGTGTAAACTACATGTACTGGATACATGCGAAAACAAGTTGTGTTAAAGGGACACTAGGCAGTCTTTATTTGTTTAAAACTTCTGGAGTTCGGTTAATTTTTCTGCATAGTTTGCATTTGTGCATCATTAATATTATTTATTAGAATAGTTCAGAAGAAATTGTTTTACACATTACTTACTGTTGATAATAGTGCACCTATAACATAGTTAAGTATTTGATAGGATAACGAAGACAAAATGAAACAGTTTTACTTAACTTTTAATGCAAGCAGGTTTAAATTTAAAATGTTACCAGGTTAACAAATGAAGATGCTAATGTTAAAGCTTGATAAATACTTCAAGATTGCCGTGTGTCCCTTTAACATTTACTCATTGGTCTATGTGATGGGTCTCCAATTTATTAAAGGGACACAGAGCAAATTTCCAATATTGTGTCTGTTTTACACATTTTCACATCAGAACAGACCACACATCTACAAAAGTGTCTTCTCAACTGCCCTATTTAATCATGTTTTATTTCAAAAACTACACCAGATTTTGAGAAAGAAAATAAATAGTTGTATATTAATGTTTTCTCCCCATGTAAAATGACCTTACTAAGTCATTAAAGTAAAATATATGAACAAAACGTGTAAAATTTAACAATTTTAGATTTTTGGCAAGACTTGTATTTAATTCTAGTAAAAATGGCTTATAGAGCATTGCACCCTCTGTCAGATTTAACTTTCCTTATAATAGATTCTTGCTGTACTGTTGGGTTGAAAAATACATTAAAATGGTTCTATAATCATGTCAGTTCAATCATATACTAGTATGATACACAATATAATATGTATTGACTCTTTGCTTGATGTGCCATTTACTCAGTTTTGGTCAAGGGACGTTTATAGCATATCGGCTTTGAATCCAGTGAACACGGATTCAATTCTTACAGGCGCCACTGGGTTACTTCGATGTGTCCTGCTAGCCTCGTTCGTCTGATGGGAACGTAAACCGGATGGTCCTGTGTATCGGAGTCTGTCCTCCAAGCACGTTAAAGAACCATAGGTATCTAATCGGTAGTAAGCGTGTGGCAGGGCTCCTGGATGCCTATGTATCTTTCCTCCTCTCTTTGGGGCGGCTCGAAATAACCTAAACAACGTGTTGATGAGGCGTTTAACAATAATTAAATTTTGAACTGTCCCATTCCCCTAAACATACCCTAGCTCCCCCTAGCAACACATGATTCAAATTGAATACTCTGCTCGACTTATATTAACTTTTTATTCTATGTCTTTCTTTTCTTTCAGTCTGCACGTCATGTGGAAGAAGACTCCATGTACACCACTGGCCAGAGTCAATGCTGAAGTTTATGTTCGCTCAATTATTTGCTTAATAAAGTATACATATGAAATAAAATATTGTTTTTATGATTATGTCTTCCACCACAAAGTGGTAGGTGAGACAGAATATATTTGGCCTTTCCGTTCGTCCGTCACAAATCTTGTCTGCGCTACTTGTTGGATTTTGACGAAACTTTGTACAAACTCTTTATTACTTTCTCTGAAGCTAATTTCATAAAACTTCATACTTTGACTGCATTTGGTGAAATGATAATCCCTGTTTATTTTGAAGTCAGTAGTTGAAAGGTCCGTTACCATGACCGGAAAATGAAAAGTATTACCCACAAAGTTTTTCCTATTACCTAAAGCAAATGTCATGAAACTTCATTGGTGGACAGTGGAAAGAGGATGATCGTTTGATTTTTAGGTAAAAGGTCAAGTTCCCTGCAGACATCCACTATCAAAGGATAAGCATATGTTATAATATTAATGGTATAATATATGAATATTTTCTTGCACAATGTTGAATCCGGTAAAACAAGTGGTTTTGTTCACCGATACTGTCGCCTGTGAACCAAACCACTTGTTGTTTAATTACAGGATTCAACAGTGTGTAAGACATATTCCGATCATCCATATTTTTTTTTAAATCATAAATTAAAAAATATATATATTAAAACAAACAAAATATGCTATTTGATGAAAACAGACGTATTAAAATTTTCAAAGTAGCAATATTCGCAAAATATAGTAGATTTCAACTGCTTAAAACAAACATGTATTTTTTTTCAGGAAAAAATAATTCTACGAATATAGTATATATGTTCAGGGAAATGTTTAATATGTCTGTTTTCAAATACTACAGATCGTAACGCACCGCACATGTATATTCAGTATTTACTTTCAATATAGTAGTGAGTATGACTGCGTTCTGGGACCATATAAATATAAAAGAATAATATATATAAATATATATATAACAATATATGCCCTATAAATATAAAGGACTCGCACTTTTTTTTGGATTCACGCGTACAGTGTTTCACAACACCACAAATCTGGCAAGTGCTCCATTGACACAATGACATGTCCACGTTTATGTTATGAAATCTTCGAGTCTACACATAATCATGTTTGTTACTGACAGTAGCATGTCTGTTACTCGTCAGTCATTTATTTACTTGGTTAAAGGGACACATGCCAATCTTGCTTTCTTTAAAACTCGAGTCGCCCCCTCAGTTTTAAACGAACAGTTAAAAGAATATACTTCTTTCTGCCTGTTAAACTTATATTAGTTCATCGCTTTTTCTGATTTCGAAAATTAACTCTGCAACGTATGTTGCCGCCATCATGATTTCATTTTCCGATATACCGTTGCAACATTATTTGTTGAAGTAAATTGGCCATTCTGATATAAACACAAAGCATGTATAGATCAAAAATTTAGTGTAAAATACATGGACACATACATTTTAAATATATATGTTTACATAACGAAATTATTTAATTGTTTCTGTAGCCGGTCGTCTTTCCTTATAAATGAATATGAATGTTGCCGTCTTTGGGTCGGACGGTCCTGTTACTTAATTAGTACTTGTCTCCGTTTATTGAAATTCTACATATATACAGAGGAGAGATGTATCTATATGATTTTGTTATTATGCTCGCTTCTTAAATGACGAAATAAATCGGTTTGAATAAAAGACGCATTCTCAGCAATACACAACGTATTGTGTGTACGGGTTTGAGGGGGGAAGCCCACGGGGTTGGAGGGATACTACCGTAATGTTGCTCTCATAAATACTGTGAACATACTACAACAATAATATAACAACTACTGAACAATGCTGAAATCGATTTAATTTTATAAATGAATTCATAATTCCACAATTTTATTCCGTGCGAACATCGATTTGGAACGTCGATTCGGCGTATTTAAACGATTACGGTGTACTTCGTTAATTTTCGGGGGGGAAAAGTACTTGCCTCCGATTTTTTTTATATGTTACATATCTACAGAGGAAAGATGTATTTACGCGTATATGCTTTTGTTTTTTTCTCTCGCTTCTAAAATGATGAAATAAATCTAATTTGATTAAAACTGCACATTCGCAGCTATATACAACCTAATAAATACGGTATGGAGGGTGGTGGGGGTGGAGTGAGGGGCGGGGTTGCAGGGATACTACCGTAATGGTGTCCTTGAGAAAAATGGTGAACATTCTACTCTAATAATTTATTAAATACAGAACAATTTTGAAATCAATATATCTCTTAAAAAGGATTTCACAATTTCATGGTTTTATATCCCGCGTGTACATTAACTTCGAAAGGCGATTGTTCATATTTTAGCGAACACGGTGTACTTTGTTAATTTTGGGGAAAAAAAAGTACTTTTTTCTGATTGACTTTAAATTTTGGGTTTTAATAGTAGACATGTCAATGAACATTTTCAAGAAAAAAAATTCATTCTCGTTGTTAAAACTTTTTCGGATTCAGAAAATTAGCACTGCAAAATATATTTCCACTATCCTCATTTCCTTTCCCGACGTACCGTTACAATTTGGTTTGTTAAAACCTATTCTGAGCACTCCGGCATAAACCAAAAGGATGTATAGATCAGAAATTTAATCTGGAATGCATGGATACATACATTTGAAATATATGTATTGAAATAATGGAATTATTTCATTTCTTGTGTACCCGGTCGCGTCTGTAAATGTATATGCATTATGCCGTCTTTGCGTCCGTGGGTCATGTTAGTTAATTTTGGGGAAAAAAAAGTACTTGTCTCTGATTTCATTAAAAATTTGCATATGGACAGAGGAACGATTTATCTACGCGTACATGCATTCATTTTTATTCTCGCTTCTAAAATGACAAAATAAATCGATTTTGATTTAAAAGCGCATTTTTGGCAATTTAAACCTTAAAACAACCTAAATTCATCCCTTTGAAAAATACCTTTAACTATTAATGGGAATTACACGAAGTGTACGCCAATTATGTTCGACCAATGTAGTTTGTGAATATTATTACTTTAACAACGATCTGTGATTGTGTTTTGTTATAATCACAGTTTATAAATAAGAGGTGTATAAATCTGACCAGTGAAAATTTACCCAATAATGTCATTTTGTTATCGATTTTATCACGTGACCTTGTTTGATAAATATCCCTACGCCAGAGGGCTGGCGTTCCTACTGGACTGTGTGTACATAGAGTAAAGTAAAAGAATTGGGGGCAGTACATAAAATACAGGTTACCATTATATTACAGTTCATAAAGGGTCAAACAAAACAAACAACAACGTCAGATAAATCAGACTAGGGGAAAAGGTGGTGAGGGGTCGGCCCCGTATGTAAACAACGCCAAAACATGCTGCTGAACAAATGATATCTTTAAAGGGATGCAATCTTGAAGTCTTTATCAATTCACGCATTGAAATCAGCCGCCCAAAATTAGCCTTTCGATTTATTAATGATCCAGTATCAGTTGAACGTTAAATCTGCTTGCATATTTTTTAAATACAATTGTGAGTTTTTACTTTTCCTCGTTATTCTACCATAGGTTTAAATATATCATTGGTGAAATGTAATCGACAGTTTATAGTTAAATATGCAAAAATAATTTGCTTCATACTGTTCTTATAATTAAATAAATTATTATATTAATGATTTAACAAATGCAAGTTATGTAGAAAAACTAAGAGGCTTCATACTGTTCTTACAATTAATATTAATGATTGAACAAATGCAAAATATGCAGAAAAACTAATGGGACGCCGCTAGTTTTTAAAAAAAAAAATTGCTGTGTGTCCCTTTAATGGTAAGTCAATCACAAGCTAACATTTAAAATTAAAATGGATTTTCTAATTAACCCATTTGTACTTCAAAATGATGTTTTGAAGAATGTACTGGCGGAGTAGCCAACAGCGTACATCAATTTTTACAGAAATGAGGATTTTTGATCACTAGCCCGTAACAATTTTATGATTTATAATAATAAATTTTTCATAATTAACTAGACTATATAAAATGTACTAGTTTTTCACCTTCGGTCTAGTGCTAATTTCAAACACTGTAAGCGCTGACTTTCTGTGTAAACTCTGATGATCTGGTTTAATCATTGAATTTTGTTTCAAGGACAACTGACAAACATTTTTTTATTTTAATATGTTTAGGTTTCTGGGTTTACAAAATTTACCGACAAAAAAAAGGAATGTTTGCAGGAATGTTCGCAGACATTTGTATTGATTTAATTACTGATAAAAATAATCTTTGTTCTTTTTACAAGAAAGTATATAAATGCATGACATATAACTATTTATTATATACTTTCCAGTGAAATAGTGGATTTTATGATTAATTCTAACACGACCTCTGCAGTCTTTCATATACACAAAGAAGGGAGACAGCTGTATGTTATTCTACGATAAAACACAGCTGTTAAATTAATTCCCCGCATATATTTCATCCGTTGGAAGCGCCACGTTACATGACGTCACTTGGTAAATATACGTCACGAAGACAAACTGAACAGCAATTTTAATAAAATGTTAATTACAACGAAATTGCCATTCTCCCAAACCGTGCACACCCCCGAAATAAACCCATCATATGCACATGTACATATAACATTAATAAGCATCTTGAACAAGGTCAGAACGTTTGACGTCATACAGCGCAAGCTATATGACGTAAGCAATGACTTAATTGTTTGTCACGTGAAAACTAGTGCATTAAAACGCAGAACTTTGCATACGGGGGCGCCAAATGGAACAGTCTGTAAACATAGCAGCCTGATTACCTTGACCTCCGAGATAATATATAGTGCCTCAACAATAGCGTAAATAATGGGGTAATTGTTGTGCTAGAATCGAAATAATAAATACGGACCTGTATTTTATCGGTGAATAAAATACAGTTAGTCGTTCGGATGCGAGAAATTAAATCACTCGTGCTGACGCACTCGTGATTTAATTACTACGCATCCGCACTCCTAACTGTATTTTATTCACCGATAAAACACAGGCACTTATTTATTATTTCTTAAATATATTATATTTTCATTGTTTATATTTCACATGTGAAAATATAATATGTTTTCACTCAAAATGACGTCATGCAACTGTTGACATTGTTTACATTGTTGACGTCATTGAGGTCATTGTTTTGGTGCATTATATTATTTTGCTTAAATTTACAGGTTGTGAGTAAAAAACTATATAATAAATTGAATATTTGTTGGTTTGTTGTGAATATAGGATTCATATCGAAGTGAGAAAATTGAAATAAAGCACTCGTGAAAATAAATCCTATATTCACTCAAAACAAACAAATACCCTCTATATGTTGCTAATGTCAGGTGCATGTGTACCCTAATATCAGTTGATGAATTGAATGTTGTTTAATGTCTCATCAACACCAATGTTATGAAGAGCTGCCCCGGAGAGACGGGAAGGATACGTTGGAATCTGGGAACCTGCCTACAAATCTATTTGGTTTAAACAATATGTATTCAATAAATATGACGAACAATATGTCAAATATACATGTGCAGGATTTGAAAACAAGCTTTCGATGAAAACTTATGTACATTCATGTCCTGTAAATTGATGTCCTCAACTCTATTTGCTTCATACATGCTTAAAGCTACATGACAGCAACATGTTTGTATTAAAAGTTTATTTGGTGTTTAACATAATTTTTCAGCACACTTTAAGCTATAAATGACATTCAGTTTTTAGTGGTTGAGGCTACCACCCAGGGCTTTTTTTCCTGAAATTGTGAAGACTCCCTAGCCTAGCTATTTTATGGGGGAAAAATGTATTTATGGGTAGAACCAGTATTGTATATATGGTACCTCTGTAAGAATCGACAGTTCTTCACTTACAAGTCAAACTCCCATTAAGATTCAAACCCACAGCGGTGAGATCAAACTCGGCATCTTTAGTATTCTTTATCTTCTCGACTACGGATGCGCTTAGCAAAAGAAAATCTGACATTGAGAATGACCCTGACCTACTTAAACACTTTTTTTATGTGGTTGGCGGAGATTTACTCGTTTTCTCCCTCCACATCTACCGGAAGACCAAAGAAACTACAATTTACAAATTCTTCTATTGAACAAATTTGTAGACAACACCGTCATATATTTGCATTTTTTAGGGAAAAAAGTATTGATCGACAGAACTGAAATTAAACAAATTTAAGCCTAAATGTTAGAATTCGTCAGATTTTTTTATTGACTTCATTAATTGATTGGTATGGTTGGATACACTTATTCAGTCACCATGGCGAGCGGACGAGTGGAATTGTCCTGCCCTGGATCATTACCACTGGTATAGCATGTTGGAACATGTGTCTTAATCTAATGTACTGTATTTGGAATGGCAAAGATGAGATGTCACTACAGAATAACAGTCTCCTCAAGAAGAGAAAGTGTCTTTATCCTATGTTTTTATTTAAATGGTTGTCTATGACTGATATGTACAATATCCTGCCAGGCATTTACATCCAGCATTGGATAATTACACAAACATCATTTAACTACTAATATACCATCTGGACTGCTGTGAAAATGGATTTAGATAAAAAGCAAGATGATGTGACCATGTCAACTATAAAAGAGCTGTATCGCAGTGATGTCTCCCTGAAAAAAGAAAGGTGTATCCTTTGCATATTTAAACAATTGTTTCAGACCGTTAGTATTCTGTCTACAATCAGCTTTGGATTGCAGTTCAAGTCTGTAAGCAGTAGAGTCGTTCCATTGTAAATTTAAAGGGACATATGGCAATTTTGTTGTTTTTATATTAACTCCTGGCATCTCGTGTTTGTTTAGTCATTTTTATTAATTACAAGAATAGTATAAATCAAATAAGTTTTGTATATTTCTAACTACTGGTTATATTGCACCAATATTATATTTAAACCTATGGTCGAATAACAGGAACTTAAAACTCAAAATTTGATATATAAATTGAGATGCTAACTAATTTCAAAATTTGATAAACACTTCAAGACTGTCGTGTGTCCCTTTAAGACAATGACAC